>JABUQX010072350.1:7500-12500 GCA_015478945.1 Trachelipus rathkii
AGAGAGAGAGAGAGAGAGAGAGGAAGAGAGAGAGAGAGAGAGAGAGAGAGAAGAGAGAGAGAGAGAGAGGTATTCAAAATTCTTTTTTTCAAATTTCTTCGTACGTTTTCGCCTGAACGAAAAGTTTCGTTCCCGTGGATTCTCGTATTTTTTCATTCGTACAGCAAGGTAATAATGTCTGGCCTGGCCCTATATATATTATTATATGAAATATGAAAATCTCTGTACGCCGATAGCTAAAATTTTTACTCTTAAGAACAGGAGTAGGAAAGGCATTTCCAAATGGAATTTAAGATTTTTACACATAATGATAGCTACTAGAGTAGTGGTCTTAAATTATTTTATAAAATCAGTTTCTTTTTTTTTACTTTCAAATAAAATTGTAAAGTTTAGTTAACTTTACCATTTAATTTATTTTATAAAAAAGACTCAAAAATATTGGGATAGGAGCTACCTACCCTATGTATAAGCCCCTGATATATTATATATATATTATTAATAATATAATATTATATTATATATATAATATATTATATATATATATATATATATAATATATAATATATATATAATATATAATATATTAATATATATATATATATATATAATATAATTATATATATAATTTGTGCCTGACATCCCATTCCGCGTGGATGTGGACATTAACAATTCCGCATCTGCGGATGTTTAAAATCAAACATCCGATTCACATCCGCATCTGCGGATGTTAAAATCTAACATCCGCATCTCGCATCCGCATCCGCTGATGTCAAAAATTTGACATCCGATACATCACTTAATATATATATATATAATATATTAAATAATATTTATATAATAACTAATATATATATATATTAATAATTAATATATATATATATATATATATATATATATATATATATATATAATAATATAATAGTTCTTGCTAAATTATAACCAGATGAAAAGGAAATTAAATGAAATTAAAAAATTTGAAGGTAGATAAAAAAGTTAATAATAATAATAAAATAAAAGTATTAAAATATAGAAACATAAATAGATGTATATGATAGGGGAATGATTTTACGCAAAATTTTACATTAAATGTTTTTAAATATATATAATATATTATATGTTTATATAAAAACATTATATATTAATAAATATACAATATATAATATATATAATATATATATATATATATATATATATATATATATATATATATATATATATATATATATATATATATAAAATAATGACAGTATTACAACAAATTTTTACATTAATCATTAAAGAACAGAAAAATAAAGCAAAACCCATATAAATAAATAAATAAATAAATAAATAAATAAATAAAATATGAATTAAAATTGGGGGCGAGTCGAAAGTTGGTGATTTAGTTACCAAGTTATTTGGCATGACAATTTAAATATTGTTGGAAGAAAAATTAATTATTCTGGAAAATGAAGTCTGCAATTCATGACAAAGAAAAGTTGTGTTGTATATTTTTGCATGACAGAATCATTACTATTTAGAGATGTTTTATATTCATGGATGTATAACGATTCAAGTATTCAATTTATTTTCGTCTATCACGTTCACTTATACTACACATCATTGTCCTATATCAGGATCAGAAGCTAAACAGATGAAGAGATATCTTTACGCTGCTTGGAAGTATCTTCCAATAAGTTGCCATTCTTTACTATTAATTTATTAAATTTAGTGTTTGAATACTTTAGTACTGCAGTAAAGAATTCCTATGTTATATATACCTGCTATTTTAAAGTGAGTTAAAATAGCAGGTATACATAGCAGAAGAACCCTTTACTGCAGACTGCTACATCTTGCAGAGTTATTTCCGCATGTTCTGGAATTAAAAAAGACACAATCCATGAATCCATCTTTTTTTTTAACATTGTTAATTCTGGCATTTCAGTTAAAAGTTCGAAAGAGATGGATTGATAATTCTGGCATTGTAGTTAAGAGTTTGAAAGAGGTGGATTTTCTTTTAAAACTCCTGTTGCTTTTTATACGTGCCTTTTAAACTATGATCAAACTATCTATCTTAAGTTAAGGAATAAGAATAGCTATTTGAGAAGAAGCTAAATCTTCATAGACATTTTTCAACCCACCTACTGTATACAAGATAATCATAGAAAGCTAGAAAAAATATCAGATATAATATTTATTAAAATAACCTCGTTAGTTGATCATATTTTGATAACCTTGCACGTGCGCTATATGTTAATACCAATATATTTTCTTTTGTTCTTAATGACATTTTAAGTTTCTACTTCTGAAAAGTCCACTCTGCTACAACAGTCAGTGTAAGTCTCTATAAAGTCTTTGTTTTGTCAGTGCTCAAAGACTGTGCATTGATCTTTGAAAGGAAGTCAAAATAATATCTATTCTTGAGCTTTCAAAAGTTTTAGTAAGATATTGTAGAATCCATCTATCTGATCCCAAATTCTCATTTTAAGGGTACCATAGGTTTCTCAGTTTTACCTTTAATATATTTAGCATTTGCATTTCAAGCTAACTTTTATTCAAAATATAACACCAAGACTTATTTGTGAAGCTGTGTATTGAGATTTCATTTCGCTCATGGTTACGTGAGGGAATTATTTAAAAGACATCTTGTGAATAAAACATAATTGCTTTCGCTAACTAAAAATTTAACCTACAGGTCTCTGATCATTTAACACACACCACAAACACACCTACACACATACACACACATATAACATATATATATATCATATATATTATATTATATATTTTAAAAATCCGTGATATATGTATAATAAAATTGATTTATAAATGTAATATTATATATATATATATATATATTATATAATATATATGATAATATAATTTTTAAAAATTAATGGACTTAAACGGTGCTACTTTCCGGACTTCCACATTCCGTATCAATAGTCTCTGGTTTAATTTAACCTAACTGCAATTGTATTTTTCTATTTTGCTAACTGAAAGGATTATCATCACAGTTTAACAATATTTTAACATTCACTACTGAAATTCATAACTTTCATTTGTGATTAAAAATTATTATTATTATTATTATTATTATTATTATTATTATTATATTATTATTTATTATATTATTATTATTATTATTATTATTATATTTATTATATTATTATTAATTATTATATATTATTATTATTATTTATTATTAATTTATTATTATAATATTATTATATTATTAATATTATTATTATTATTATTATTATTATTATTATTATTATTATATAGTAGAGCAGAACGTCTTCAATGCCGATTTTTATAAAATATCACACGATAGACTCTTAAAAAAAAAATAATGAAGAATAAAAAAAACGAAAATGACTGACGTCTTTAGGAAAAAAAATTGCGGCCTTTGCAAAGTTGTTAAAACCTCCATAGGCTTTTGTTGTAGTAGAACTGACCGGAACGCCATCTTATCACACACTACGAAATAGGCGACTATAGAAGAACGAGAGAAATTACAAAAAAATAGAAAACACCTATATTACGAAACCAATGCGTAAAAAATAATATTGTAAAGTGTTGCGTAATGACTTCAGTTTTACGTTGTGAGACCTAAATATAAACAGGTACTAGCTTATTGCAGCTATCTCTGTCGGAAGTCGCCTTCTTTCGCTTACAAAATCTTTGTATGACTCTAGCTATTCGAGGCTAGTGAAACAGCAGCATAAGTTGTTATATCCCTCTTTTTAGCTTATCTTCATAGTGGGATACTTAGATAGCTATTTGTTATTTGATTAATTTTTATTAAACATCGTCTCTAATATATATAAAAAAGTAGCTAATCTAAAGTCAAGTATATTAATTTTTAGCATTAATTTTTCTTGATGCCTTGAGCTCGAATCAAGTGATATCTGAGGAGAGAGAGAGAGAGAGAAGAGAGAGAGAGAGAGAGAGAGAGATGAAAGAGAGAGAGAGAGAGAGAGAGAGAGAGAGAGAGAGAGAGAGAGAGAGAGAGAGAGAAAGAGAAAGAGAAAGAGAAAGAGAGAAGAGAAAGAGAAAGAGAGAAAGAGAAAGAGAGAGAGAGAGAGAGAGAGAGAGAGAGAGAGAGAGAGAGAGAGAGAGAGAGAGAGAGAGAGAAAGAGAGAAACTATTTCTTTGATCCATAATAAATCAAAACTATGTAGAATTTGACTAATAATTTTATTAAACAAATTTATATTCTAATAAAATAAACATTTTATAATCGCATACACAAATAAATGCATATTATAAATATAAACTTCATTTTAAGTTTTATAAAATACGGAATATATTTTTTCGTATTTAAGAGTTTTGGATTATTCTTGATTTCCCATTTTCTATAACGTTTTTAAGCTCAACTAACATATTTGAGCAATTTTAAAATGCTTTAAAAAATACTTTTAAAATCCATTATTTTAGATATTATATAATTTTAAACAATTATTTTGACAATGCTATATACACTTCGCGCCCTAAAAGCGGAGCAATTTTAAACACTAATTTAAATTTTAAGCACTAAATTTACTTAATTAATCACTTAAAACGCACCCTTCGCACTGGGTTGTGTCTAGACACTCAAACTTGTTCCTGCTCTTCAGTAGATGAAGTGACCGTCTGTGAAGGGGAATCATCATCCGATTGAGGAACCATCTTTGAAGGCGAATCATGATCACATTGAGGAACCATCTGTGATGGCGAATCATCATCCGATTGAGGAACCATCTGTGGAGTCGAAGGGAGTACGGCAGACTTCAAAAGACCAATCAGAACGACCATCCGTCCATCAATCAGGAAGTTGTATCTGTAGCATCGATCCATCCGTTGAAGAAAAAACATCTGACACGGTTATCTGCTCCCCTCAGGTAGCTCATTGAAGAGACATTTTTTGTCAAGACAGAAAGATGACGTTGATGGGTATTACTTTCTGCTTGATTCCTTAACTATAGAAAGCAGACCGAGAGGTTTGTGATCAGTACACAAGATGTGATATTTCTTCCTTC
>JABUQX010072350.1:20000-42258 GCA_015478945.1 Trachelipus rathkii
TTGGAGTTAGATCTGTTCTACCTGGTGAATTATTTAACTCTTGGGGTTTGATCTGTTCATTATTGTAAAGTGTTTAACCTTTGGAATTAGATCGGTTTATCCTGGTGAACTTTTAACCTGGGGATTACATCTCTTCTACCTAGTGAAGTTTTTAAACCTTGGGATTTGATCTTCAATTTCTGTCAATGTCAAGAAATTGAAAAATGAAACAAGATTAAATCCCCCTTTCTATACGAGAGTTTAAAACGCTGCGTTTCCGAAGCTGTGAAAAACGAATGAGCGTTGAATAGATCAATGAGTAGTAAATTATTCCACCTATATGAGCGTTTTAAAAGTCTTCATTGATATTTCAAATAGCGTTTGTAGCGACAGAAGCGCCGCGTTTTAAGCGCTTGTATAGAAGGGGCCTTAAAAAGCTGTATAAGTAATAAACTAAACATTAAATTCTTTCTTTGTCGTTTCTTATTCGATCAGACAATTCACACACTAGCTACAGTTGACGACGCAAAGCCAATTTTTGTTGTGTTTCAAGTTTTAAAAATTACAAAAAATTTAAATTGTTTTTTAATAGAGTAATGATTAACAGTGTTGGTAACGTTTTTTTTAAACTTTAATTTCAATTTATATTCATTAATTTTTATTTTAACTAATATATATCTAAATTTTTAAAAAATCAATTATATTCTTTTATTTCTGAAACTCGGAACATATGATAACAAAAAGGGGCGGTGTTTCATCAGCGACTACAGCTAGTGTGCTTTAGGCGTTAAAAAGTGGAAAATTTACGCGATTATATATATATATATATATATATATATATTATATATATACTCTATATATAATATATATATAAATATAATTATATATATAAATAATATATATATAATATATAAATAGTATATATATATATATATTATATTATAATATATAAATACTAATATATAATAACTAATTAAAATATATGAATATATAATATAATTATATATAATTATATACTATTAGATAATATATATATATATATATAGCAATTTTTTAATTCAAACACTATAATATCTACCAAAAATTCCAGCATGTCCCAAAAGGTTATTTTGAAGTGCAAGACATTCACATAATTAAAAAGTTTTTCAATAAAGGCAAATTGAATGCAATTCGATTTCTTTTTTCCCCAACATCAAAAAAAATGTTCTTTCTAATTCAGTTTTCGCATTCTTTTCCACATATGCTTCTTTGTATAGGATCCCAATAAATGTATTACAATCACCCTTTTATAGAATCTTGGAATTGTATTATTATCATTAATAATAATAATAATAATAATAATAATAATAATAATAATAATAATAATAATAATAATAATAATAATAATAATAATAATAATAATAATAATAATAATAATAATAATAATAATAAATAATAATAATAATAAAATCCTTTGGCATATTCAATCCCCTCATTGCTTTTTCTTCTTTTGCTCACTTATTTCTAGTTTTCTTTCATAGTATGAAAGATAGGAAATATATCAATAATTATTGATGAGGTATTTCTTCTTCCCTCCATGTAAATTAAGTGTAAACTTAGGGTTCTGTCTTATGCCCTACTTTGTCCTACTTTTCTTTCAAGAATAATAATAATAATCTCAGGTGCTCATTCAATTCAATCCATTTATATGCTGTTGACTCGACCATTTCATTCTTCTACTCATTTTAAATCTGCTCCCTCTTTTGCATCTAAAATTGCCATTAGTTTTAATCTCTCCGCTCTATTTCTCGCTGTCCGGATAGAATTTCCAAATTGGGTTGTCTCCAACTTGTGAAATTCTACACTTTAAATCCCAACTTCTACAAATTTCTCTCCAAGACGCCTTATATGTTTTTGTATCTCTTTCCATGGTTCCCCAGTCTCTCCTCTTGACAATATAAACAACCTTGACCTTAAGATATACCCACAAAAATGTTTTCAACTTCATATCAAAAGGTTTGCTAAGCGGCCTTCAAAACTGAGAGGTCTGTTTAGACTGCGAGATATTTTTTCCTTTATACAATTATTTCAGCTAGTACAAAAAGGTCTCATTCACCCTTGTTCTCATATCTGGGAGTGCTCATATGTTACCTTTATTTGGAATAGGGTCGTGTCAAAGGCCATAAGAAAGAAGTTTCCGCACTTTTCAAATCACTTGATGATCCACTATCTTTGCGGCACGACGTTGTAGCATGGTCTTTTTTTTTATAGTTTCTACAACAGCAAGTGTTCGGGGGAACTGACCAATCGTGTGCCACAACCTTTACGACGCCTTCGCTGCGCGAGAGATGTAAAGTGTTTGCTAATGAATTTTGTGATGCACATTGACAACTCCAGGCTTGCTAGCTATGGTGCATTTTCTTTCCGCAACCTTCTTTATGTGGAATTCTCTTCCATTTCCTTCGTCCCAGCCGAATTTAATCTTTTCTTCACTTTAAAGCTTGTTTATGTGCTCACCTACGAAATTTGCTTTAAAGTAGAAATTCTAAGGTTTTCTATTATCCTGATACTTTAATCAGTTTAATGAATTATTTTACACTCCCTAATTTTTGAGTAGGCTTATATCCGTATATATGTGAACGGTAGTTTTATATAATACTATATATATAATATATATTATATAATATATATCTTATTACCTAATATATATACATATATGAATATTAAGTTATATATATATTACTAGATATGTATATATATAAAGATACATACTATAGAGATATATATATATATACATCGTGTGGTGTGCTTAGGTGTCATATGTATGCTTGTTGTGTAATGCATTTTATAGAAGCATGGTTATTAACTTTTTTGAGAGTAAACGTTGCCAAACTGCCTGTCCTTTTTATTTTTCTTGTATTCACATTTATATTTCGTCTAATTTTTTAAAAAAACTTCAAACTTTCCCGCTAAGAACAATGCATTTTCGTGTCCCCGTTTGCATATTATTGTTGAGCTGGTTCTTCGCTTTCGTTTAGTGTATAATTTATATATATATATATATAATAATATATATAATATATATATATAATATATATTATATATATTATATATATATATATATATAATAATATATATATATAATACCATATATATATATAAAGTATATATATATTAGTATTTCAAGCGACTGGCGGCAAGAAGTGGTAGATTAATAGACAAACCAATATAATTATGAAAAAACTACATAGAAAGAAATATATACAGGTCAATAAAAGTGTTGTTCAACAGGATAATATTAATAATAATAATAATAATAATAATAATAATAATAATAATATAATAATAATAATAATAATAATAATAATAATGGAGAAAAATTTTTTTTTTACTGATATTTAAGACTTTTTTTCTTATGTAGTTTTTTGGGCTGAATCTAAAAATTAGATTTGGGTGTTTGTTTTATAAAGTTCAGTTTTGCCGCCATTCACTGAAAACTAAAGAATATTGTAAAAAAGAATTTCTTACCATTTGATTAATTCAAAATAGGCTATATTCTATTTACTATTTATCCTATCAATTTGAAATTTTCCAAGCATATATATTTGAGGTACACATTGTATATTTACATTATCTGTTTGTATATCCAACTGTTTTGGTTCTGTTCCTGGAATTTACATATGAACAGAAGCAAAACTGTACATGATAGAAAGAAATTGACATCATTTTTGAATTCGGCATTCAAAAAACATAAGACGGGAACGATGAAATGTGTAGTGTCGAGATTAAACTTGCAAAGTATTATAGTATAATAAATTGAAAATAGGTTTAGGAGGAAGAGGAAAGTTAATAATACAAATAAAATTTTCATATAAACATTTGTATTCGTGAAAACAAAAATCAAAAATGTTTCATCAATTAATTAAATTGCCATCCCATCGACTTAGAACGAGCAAGAAATTTGAAGAAAGTGATGAAAATAAAATTACCTTTTTGTATCTTTTAATAATTAAAAAAAAATCTAGAAAAATAAAAAGATTAAAAATTCCTTAAGAATTGTAATGAGGAGACTGCAAACATATATATAATATACTATATATATTAGTATATAATATATATATTTAATATATTATAATATATAGTAATAATATAATATATATAACGTACGTGTGCGGGGTGTAGTACTATAATAATATATATATATATATATAATATATATTATATAATATACACGGGAGATCATGCAATTTTACAACTCCGGCCGGAGACCTCTTGTGTCTCCGGCTCTCCGACCGGAGTTTTGTGTAGCCTTAATTATATGACCTCTATATTGCTTCATCACCTATCCACTCATATGCCGACGACTACACCTTTCATTACTAATTTCATTTTGAAAGATGTCCCACACAACAGCAAGTGGCTCACACAAGGGAGGGGGGGCCCTTGGAGGAGCGACTAACCTCTGATCTTTCTTGAATTTCTAATTGGGGCATTGAGAACTTGGTTCCTCTTTATAAAGGTGTCATTCACCCCTCTATTGGAATATTCTTCACACATCTAAGTTGGTTCCACTCGTCACGGCTCTCCTTATAATGGAGGAGTCTAGGGCGTTTCGTCTTATCAACTCTCTTGCTCTCACTAAATCTCTCCAGTGTCTTTCTCTCCGTTATGTTATGCTATGCTCAATCTTAGATGTAATGCACTGGTAAACTCTGCAATAATTACTTTTCCTCTATTTTCAAAACTATCTTTGATTTTCACATTTTCAAACGCAGTGTATCGCGGCTTGTCTGCCTTTGAAGTTGACCTAACTTGAGTATCTCCCCTAAATCTGGTGGAATTTGGTATTACTCTGGCTTTTGCCCACCAATGATAATTAATATATATATATATTATAATAAATATAATATATATAATAATATATATATATTATATTATATATTATATATATATATATATATTTAGATACTATATATTAATATATAGGTGAAATTTGGTTAGAGAACTACATGAAAAAGACTAAAAAGTTGAAAATGTTAAATTTCACACGTTGAAGAAAGCACCGACATGATACTAATGCATAGCTTTTAAAGGTCTTCAAAATCCAAAAGTTGTCTTTTTTTGTTGTAAAATTGAAGAGGAAAGAAGGGTTCCCGAATTCACTAGTGATACAAACATGAAGTTTTATTAAACTTGTAACGGATGATGATGATTATTTATAATTTAGAGTAAAACTCGATGGAAGTTGATTTTTTAAACTTTTTGTTCGAATTCACGCATGCATTAGTTATAAAATTATCAAGTAATTGAATATTATTCAAGAATCCATTTGGAAACGTCTTTTTCCGATGTACAATATGTACGAATATCGCCTCATCTTCTCATTTTAATTTATTGTTCATTTTTACCATTCGTTTACACATAGAAAAATCCGAGAAAAATGATGGGACATATTTTTTCTGAAATTTTCCTTCACTTTGATCAATTTTGTAAAGACTCCCTCTCTTGAAGATGCTCTCTACATGGAAGTTGCTTCCCATTGTCTCCAACACACATGGTTCTTACATTATTAAGAAAAACTTGCAGAATTTTATTATTTTAGTTTGTAGTATGAAGTATTATTTTATTTTTATTATTTTTATTATACTTTGATTATTATTATTTATTATTTTATTATATTATTTATTATTATTTATTAGTATTATTATTATTATTATTATATATTATATTATATTATTATTGTTATTTTATATTGTTATTATTATTATAATTAATTATAAATTAATTGATAAATAATTATAATTAAAATATATTGTTTATCCTAAAATTATAACTTTATAATTATAATATAATATTATAATATATTATAATAATTTATATATTTATAATTATAATTATAATTAATTATATAGTTAATAATTATAATACTTATATATAATATTATAATTATAATAAGATTAATTCTTATTGTTCTTATAATTGTTATAATATAAATTCTTATTAAATTTTTGTTATAATTATAAATTATTATTATAATATATAATAATTATATTGAATTAATGTATGATACAAAATTATAATTATAAACATCATATAAATTATTAATTAATTAACAATAGTTATATCAAAATAATTATATTTTTTTATTTAAATTATAATCTATAAATTATAATCATTAATATATAAAAGTAGAATATATAATTATAATGAAGAAAGCAATGGAATCTAGGGAGAACCATCCGGGACTGCTACGAGCGAAGCGACGGTCACTTGCACAGCGTCCCCCAGGTCGCTTAAACTCATGACAAGTTTCTGCTATCGCATCGATGTGCTAGTGATATCCCGATTGCCAATCAGTTACAAAATTATTACGATCAGCATTTCGTAAGAAATTTAAACAAAATAACCTTGATATTAGAAATACCAGCAGAGAATTATGTTTCTTTTGGTAAAGGTGCACGAATTTCACTCCCTCCCTTGTAAAAGCAGAGTATTGTGGTGTAGTATACGATGGACGAAATTTTTCTGACTCCATAGAACTGACGTACTCCCTATGGTCGGAAGAAACAAGACACCAAACCTCTTTTAAAATGAATCTATAATTATAAATATTAGAAATTTCATCATCTTCAATCATGTCAACTATGGAGTGAAGCAGTTCATAAAAATGAATATTGGGTATATTCTCCCAAACAAGATTTAGCGTTTTCATAAATATGTCCTGATATGGCCAAAATAAAAAACGTTTAAGGACTGTAAGGAGTTTGCCCCGAAAATACCCAGCAAGCAGAAACTCCTTTAGAACTTCTTCATTCACATTATATAACAAAAATCTAAAAATTTCCATAGCTGAGATATCTAATGCAAGTGAATTATCGTTCTGACGAAAAGGACGGCATATATTAATGAAAAATGAATTTACAGTCACTTCTGAAATGTATTCTTTCTCTGATAAACTTATCTTCACCCAACTATTTTTAAAGGCGACTTCATTCCATGAAGCGTCAGCAAGCCCCCAATACACAGCTGAAATATAATTATCATACTCGTCATTTGTAGCTGCCCATTCCGAAGTAATATTTTCCACGCTTAGAAGGGATACATTCCCCGGAGAGGTCATATCGATTCTTTGACCCAAATTTCCTTGACACGATCAAAAAACATTCTTCTCGTCTTCACCTTTTTCTTCTCCACAATACACGAATGTCATCTATTAGACAGTTGCTATCAGCAATGCAAAGTACGCAAGAGAAACATTTAAACTGTTGACTCTTGAAAACCAATTCTTTGGCCATAATTAGGAAATTATCTAATATTCCTTTATGGGTAATAAATGAACTTTTGAAAATGTTAATGCTGTAAGAAGGTAGCAAACCAAAACCAAGATAATATCTTATCGATCTTAGCATTTGAATAATGATAAAATGTATTAAATGCTTTGGAATAATAGATCTTATTGAATCAGGATAAAAAGCTCTTGGTATTTTAAAATCTAAAAACTGGTTTCTCTAAAATTTCATTTTAACCTTCTAGACATCTTCATTGGGGGGGGAAAATTCTTATAAGAGACATTTTGTGCGATAAGATATGAAAGGGGAACGATTAAATTTTATAATTTAAAATTTTTTCTTTAGACTTCAGGTTGCAGCAAAATTCAAGGAGCCACAACTCTGCGCAGCCAGCACAATATTCTTCCAATTTTAGGATTAACCATCTTTCCAGAACCAAGTTGAGGAAATTCCTGAAGACAGAAGGAAAAAAATATTTAAAATTTTTTGTTTAGGAAAGGAGAAAAGAGAATGTATTAAGAAAAAATCAATGCTGAAAATTAACTCTACATGTAAAGGGCGATAATCTATCCTTGTTATGCGAGAGCAGACTACCCACAAAATTTGAAAGTTCAATTTAACTTTAATAAAAATAAATGGCAATGAGCATAATTTCAAAAAGAATAAGAAAAAGAAATATTTCAACAGTTTCTCTATCAAATTGTCTTACACTACGTTAAGTTATCAATGTAGTTAATATATATGAAATGCGATAATAGATTAATATATAAATATATATAAATAGATAAGATATATTATATATATATATATAGTAATTAAATAATATATATAAATAAGAATATATATATTTATAAATATAATTATCATATTAAATTATATATGCAATAGATGCCAAATTGTGAGCAAATTTCTCGATATAGGTAATGGAAAAAAGATGGTACTATTATAGATATAGGCTATAAATATTATCATTGTAAATATAAATAAATTTTATTAGATGGATATATGTACTATATATATAGTATACTATATATATATATATATAATATATATATATATAATATATAATAGTATATATATATGAGTATAATATAATAATATATAATATAGTATTTAGCATGTATTGATGATAGTATTGTATAATAGTTATAGTATTATTTATATATATATATATGTATATACCTCATATATGTATATATATATAGTTATATAGTAATTACTGATAATATATATAGGTTACTATAAATACCCTAGTACACTTATACTATATTACAATATATATATAACTATAGTTAAGTAATATATATATATAAGGTATACATATATATAGTTATATTATAAACCCTAATTAACTATACAATATATATATACTATTGCCTAATCTATCCTACCTAGCTATATACTATATTTAAATATTATATAATATATATAGTATATAATATATATATAAAATAACATATTACTATTTATAATATTTACGTTATTGGTGACAACTTGTAATATATATAGATATTCGTATATATAATAATATATATATATATATATATATTATATATATATCATATATATAGTAAATAATATAGTATATATATATATAGTATATATCATATATAGTATATACGTATATATAATATATATAGATTATATGATTATATATATTATAGTATAATGATATAATAATCATATAAATATTTACAGTTGAATGGGTGTATAAGGGGACAACTGTAGGATAGTTGTATAGTATATAATAAAATATATATTAAAATAAAATAATGTAATTAAGTTATAGTATATATATAATATATATATATAAATATAATTATTAGATATAGTATATATATATATATAATATATTATAATAAAATATGTTAAATTATATTAAATTATAACAGAGGATGGGCACTTCCGCCTCTTTAGTCCGCTAAGTCCGCTAAGATCCGCTCCGAGCCGGACTCCACCAAATGAAATAGGTGCGGAGCTAGCGGAATGAGGTGGCGAGTCTGGTCAGGAATATTAGGCGGGACTTGCAGGTGGGCAGGGAAGGCCAGGATCAAAAAAAGTTTCCGGCTCTTTGTTCCGCACCTTTTTTAAAAAAATGAAAAGCAGATAACACTCGAAATTAGAGTATTGGGTAATATAATAAAGAGAAACCATAATTTTCTTATATTTAAGTTTATAACTGATAATACTTTCAGTCTAATGACTTACTTGTTTTTAAGTAATTAAACTTTCCGGCAAAATAATCGTCAACCTCCGATTAAAGGGTACCATTATATAATGAATAACATTCAAGATGATTTATAGACTCAGGGCTATATTACCCTCATCTAATAACCTATTAATTTAATTATTGTTATTGATTATTATAAAATAGGCAATATCTAAATCAATTCTGAGTTAACCCCAAGTATATATATATATAAGTATTATAAAATATTATATATAAATAGTATATATAAATATTATATGAGTATAATATATATATATAATATATAATATATTATATAGTAACTATAATATGTATACCGTATATATGATAGTATGAATTATAAGAAAACACATAGGTATATATAAGTTATAATTTAAGTGAACAATAAAGAGGTATCTTATGATATGGTTTACACAGAACTGGAATGTTAACATATAATATATATACTAAAATATATAGTATATACATACGTATACGTAATAATATAAAGTACGTAGTATATACGAGGGTATATAATAATATTATATATATATATATATATATAATATATATATATATATATATATATATAAAAATATTATAATTTATATAGTATAATATAGTACTATATATATTATACTAATTTATACTGACTATATGAATATATAGTGGATACCAGCTGATACGATGGGAGCATATAGCGAATCGACTCTGCAGGAGGGCAGTCGAATCTTCATGGAATCGTCTAAAGTCTTGACGAAATTAGACCTTATCTTTTATGAGGAGGGGTGGACAGGGTTTGGTCAAAAAAGGGGAATATTTCAGGAAGGGAGGCAGAATGCATTTTAGGTGACGGACCTTTAAAATTAGCAATGACCTGCTGGAAGTGAAAGCTTAAACACCAGCACTACCTAAGCTCACCCGGAAGGACATCTATTCCAGCTGGTTTCAGCATAGGCAAGAATTTGTTGAACTGTGTTCATAAAAATAATAAAGCGACTAAAATCTCGCCTATACTAGTCGCGGCTGTAGAGCGAATATTTAAGCTATTTGGTAGGGATATTTGAGGGGAAAAACATGTAGAATACTGCCTTTTTTAATTCTTGACAGCACCTAATATTGTTGAAAGGTAAGTCATGTTGGATCTCTTGGTAAATCCTTCGAAAGACGACATTGAGGCAGCGAAGTGGAAATCTTGAAAGATTTGTAAATATTCCACCTTAAATTTTCAAATATGCAATATTATAAATAAATGTTTATATGTCAAATAACCTTATACTATTTAGTATTTATATTAAAATCTATTTGTCTGATGAGTCGCCACATTATTAGCGGGGAGGACTGTAGGGGAAAGTGCGGAAACTTGCTGGATAGCGGGAAGTTTGATGGTCTGATAGTAAGCTGGCGGAGTAAGGAGCGATCTAGCGGACGTGACGTTTTCTCGGAGGTGCAGGGATTGGTGCGCGTTACGCGTTGGCCTACTACCCGCCTATAATTTGAGCAAGGAAGGTGTACAGCAAGGTTGCCCACGCTCTGATATATAATATAATATATGATAATAAATATAATATGATATCTATATAGTATAGCCAATAGTATATATAGCTATAGATATATATAACTATAATATATATATATATAATAGTAGAATAGGGGCAAACCTCATTATACTCAGTTATATATATATAATATATATGATTATATAGGTAGCATATTAGTACTAGTAGTATTGTTATGCACGGTAGTTTGTAGGAGTTAAGGCGTAAGGTAATGAACTTGAAGAAATGTCACGACTTTGTTTTCCGATATCGGAAGTCTTTAAACTATATATTCCTACCCAAATTGCATAGACGATGAAAAAACAGGCTGTGCCATATCTAACGCTCTTCGGTTTAGGTCCGAATAAAAAGGCTTCGCGTGATATGGGTTATTTATTGTTTAGAGTAGACACCTATTTACCAGTGTGTATACTTATACTAATAGCTTATCATAATCTGAATCTTTATTTTTGGTCTTCTGTAAAACGAATCCGTAACAAAAAGCATGATATAGTATTATACTATAAGTATGATATATTGATTCTGTATATATAATATATATGATATATATGATATATATATCAAAATAGTATACATATATATATATATTATATTAGTTACTATATATATTATATATATATAATAGGTAGTATATATATATATTATATATATATAGAGTGTAAAAAAGTATAATATATAAATATATATATATATATACTAGGGTATATGATAGAGGTGACCAAATATATATAATATAAACATTATACCATGTACGCTGGTAAGACCTCCACAATGACCTTGATCTGTCCCCGAGAAAGGGCTTTCGCTCTGTCAAGTGAAAGAATAACCCGGGGCAGCATCTTTATCCCTGGCATCAAAAATCTATTATTCTAGAGTTCTTTAGAAAGAGTAAAGGTGTTTTTAAAAACGCAGGTAAAAATTGGTATGTCGTGTCAAATTATAGCTACCTTGGTTTTCAAGATGATTCTCTCATTGCTAATCTAGAGTTTAAACAGCTTTCCAGGGGTAGGATTTCTCGCCCTTTTCATTTGGGCTAGCGTACGTTTGTTCTCCAAGACTGGACTCTGGCGACTAGTAATTTTGTTGGAAGAGGAATAAAGATATAAACTGTATTACGGTGTTGGTCTGACATCTGTTTGTCCTTGATCTCTCCTAATGCGAAGAGATCAAAAATGTCTCTACATAAGAAAGGAATGAGACTAAAATCACTTCTTAAGTAAATAACAAATTTACTAAATGGTACACTACTACAGATTGCCAGTTAAAAATTTAATGGTTTTGTAAGATTTAAATTTCGAAAGATATTAATTCATTGTACGTTGTTTTCATTAAAATTTCAAAAGAAGACATTTCCACAAAATTTTGTTCGCTCAAATTATTCGGATTTTTAGTAAAATACATTTTAACTCCCCTTAACAAAAAAAATAGAAAAGCCAAATGGCTATAAATTTAATAATATAAAATATGCATTGTTTATTTCTTACTTTTCTTATTTATATGTAAAGTTGTATCACATTAACAACATACCTGCTCTCTCTTCTGAGTCTCCTCAATCTTCTCCTGAATCCTCTCATCTCTTCTCTCTCGTCTCTGCCTCCCCATCCTCCTATCTCCAATCTCTTCTCTCCCCCTCCTCCCCTCTCTCTCTCTCTCTCTCTCTCTTCTTCGTATATTTCTGTAAAAACTACATCAAGGCTAACACCTCTATTAAGAATTCGTAAAAGGACCAGCATATTACCAAATGGTGGACAGGAAAAAAGGGCCGATTATATATTTCAAAAAAAGAAAGTGCGGGACTACCTACAAATTCCCTGCAACAAGAAGATCATATTTGATTAGAACGAGACTAATTTACATACAAAAATTGGGGTTTCGCAGCTTGTCATAAAGCGGTCGACATATAAGTTGTTTTCAATGTGTAAAATCATCGACAAAAGTTAAAATATGCTGGCTACATACGTACCAGAAAGCCTCTCAAACAGCGATCTAAGAATCAACAATGCCACCAACCCCAATGATCGGTTACACCATATCAGAGGTCATGAAGCACATTTAGTCAATAAAGCGATTAATTTTAAGACGATTTAATTGTAGACTATACCAAATCAACCTTAAGTAAAATCGATATATTTAATTCCAATATTTTTTTAAAAAATAGTGTGAAGCTTTGTTTTCGGATATAACTTTTATGTCTATGGTAGGATATATAGCAAATATTATATATAGTTATATAGTATATTAGATATACGTATATATTTATATATATTACTAGATATATGAGTAAGTAAATATATATATAAAAGGAGGTTATATATATAATTATATATATATATATATATATATTATATAGACCCACATATTTAAAAATAATTAAATATTCATTTTTAAATAATTAAATGTGATATTTAATATATACAATATAATAATATAGGTATTGAAATAAATATTTTAACCGTAATATATAGAATAATCTTGTATTCAATATATATATGATATGATGTATATGTAAAATATAGTAAATATAAATAGTATATGATACAGGCGGCGTAACGCTAGATCCTGTCTAGCGCTAGGTCTAGGTTTATCGGCAAACGTAGGATCCTCTAGCGTTAGGATTCTATGATTTACTGAACAACTTCGGCCCTCCAATAAACAACGAAACAAAGAGATCCCCGTAAAATACAATACCAGTTAAACGCTGGCATCTTTTCCTTTCCCCAACCTCCACAAATACCTGCTGGGGATAAATTTCAATTCAGGATGTCAGTGGGGATGAACACCAATTTTATTTTAATTCTTATGTTAAATTTTGTGGTGCAATTTTTCAATTTCAAAGGCCCCAACAAATTAATAGTAGTTATTGTGTGAAAAATCGAGACCTCTGGGAGAGTCACCACCTCAACCACTATATTCAAAGAGGAGGAGTGTTCTCCAGGTAAGGTCCAATCTTCGCTAATTGAAGTTTGAATCATTTCAGAGTAACACCTAATTAGGACCATGCCCTTGAATAGTTATATAAATAAGATGTTAGCCGGTTTTATTCACAAAGTTCTTGACCCAAAATTTAAGTGCTATATAATGTATTTCCAGATGTGTTGTTAAAAAAAATTAACCGCTTTAGTGGTTGCCCGATCATTACCAGATTTAAAGTGAGCTGGTTCAGGTCCTCGGAGGTTATCCGTTATTTTTATTAAGTAACCAAGATCAACGCCTTCGCTCCCTTGAGGAAAGCTTAAGCTTTCAGAGTGATAAATGAAGTTAAAAGGAGTCCTTTTAGCCAATCGTAGTCTCGAGGTAACACTCTTGGAGTACCAATCTCAAGAGAAAGTAACGCCGGTTCAAAAGCCCAACTTCAGAGAGCCATGTTGAATAAAGCAAATACCGTTTTAATTGTGAACGTTCTCACATTGCACAAGAAGTAGGCTTGATTTATATCTTCCACTAAACTCGTCCGCCTATTGTTAATGACAAAGAATGTAAGCCCTTAGTGTTGCCCTGACCCGGAGTGTTGCGGGCGGAGGGCCGCGGTCCCGGAGGTTAGGTGTGCCAACGACACGCCTTCGCTCCTCTTGGGAAAGGCTAGGCTTTCAGACGAAAGTAGAATGAAGAATGGAGACCCTCTGTCCTCCTTTTAGCCAATGCCCGGGTGGTCTCGTAGGGGTAACACTTCGTGGAGTTACGCATCCCGTCGAAGAGGTAGAGAGGTCGAAACCACTCTAGCGGGCCATCTGTGAAATGGTATACAAAATAATTGTTTGCCTTCTTTATGTTTAGGTTAACACACCAATATCTGGCTGATTAGTACTTCTAATTCAATGTCCGTTGAAAAGTGATAGGGCCCAGTGTTTGCCCCCCATAGACCCGAAGAGGGTGTTGGCGAGGGGGGAGGCCCGTCGGAGCGTTAGGTGTGTCCAGATCACGTCCTATTTCGCTCCTCTTGACGGTAAGCTAAGCATTAATATCAGAGAAATAAAAATGACTGGCGCTTTCCCCTCCTTTACGCCAATTGCGTTTAAATGGTTTATAACAGAACAATAAATGGTAACACTCTAGGAGTTTGACCATGTCTGCGAAGGGTAAGAGGTTACAAAAATTCCTCCACTTGGACCTAAATTTAAAGAAAAATATCTTTAAAATACCATTTGTATGCGTTTTAGTAATAGCCACAAAATATCTAAATATGAATGAAAGAATCTAATAATGTCACAGAGTGTGTTAAAAAAGTACCCGAAAGCCGTTGACGACCTGACCGCGAGCTGTTCAAACTGCAGGTAGGTCTGGACGGCCCGAATCGGAGGTTGCCCGCGAGAATTGCGACGAACAGCCCGGCCATGAGTATCAGTACGACGAAGCTCAGACTTCCGCAGAGGTGACCCAATGATCGCAGTTTCCTTTTAGCCCAATCGTGAGGGTCTCGAAAGCGGTAACGACTCTGGGCCAAAAGATGGTGAAAAAACGGAGGAATTAATGCCCAGGGGCAAGGCCCACTGGGAAAGTACCATAGGCCATCCCTTACCAAGTGCCGCTGAAAGATGTAATAAAGTTGTGTGAAGACGCCGTACCTCTAGCAGACCATTGTTTGAAAATATAGCAAATAATTGTGCGGGCTGAGCGTTACCTTGCGCACGATAGAGAGTATAACTTGAATTAGTCTAACCATGGGTCAACGGTTAAAAGACTGGTAAACCCGAGTAAGTCCTGCAAACACCTTGACCCAAACGAAAGATGTTGTTGGACTGTGTGGGGAGGCCCGTCGGACGTTAGGTGTCCAAGACAGCGCCTTCCGCTGTCCTCTTGGGAAGCTAAGCGTTCAGAGGGGTAAAATGATGGGTTCCTTTTAGCCAATCGTGGTCTCGAGGGAACACTCTGGAGTACCATCTAGGACCATCTCAAGAAGAAGAAGGTAAAGGGTTCAACCCACTTAGGGACCATTTTGAAAATATGAGCAAATAAATTGTCTGCGTTATATGTGCGACAAAATATGCAATGTGGCGTGAATATTATGAGAGGATGTTGTGGACAGGAGGAAGAGAAGACGGAAGAGGGAAAGAAGAGAGGATGATGCGTGTGTGTGGTGTGGGTGTATAATGTGCATGAGGTTATAAGCCATCTCGCCAAACTAAGCGGCGGGATTTGGCTGAAGCTGCCTGTGTAACTCATAAAATTTAATCTTCAATATTATCTAAGGATTCTTAAAGAAACTTCCTCCGGTTTTAAATTATTAAATTTTATGATAGAAAAAAGGTTGATACGGCATAGCGAGCAGTTAGACTCTCGGTCTGACAAATAAGAAATAATTGCAAGGGAGTCGTAAGTAAGAGAGAATAATATGTGTACTAGAAATCCCGGATAACAGAGAAGTGAGGAAATCTTCTAACAAGGACGTAAGTATATAAAGAACCGATCAATAAAATATTCAGAGGAAGGTTTGGGGAAGAAAGTATTCATTAGCCACGAAGCATATCCAGAATTTAAACCTCACTAAGTCTCGAGAATCACTACTGCTAATTACTCTACCATTGACGTTAGAAAGCTGTTACAAGAAAAGGCTTCAAAACAACCTAAAAGTTTAAAGTGAATAGTGGTGTAGTCCAATAAAGGGTCCCGAGTATCGAAATGCCATCCATTTGTCATTTGATAGGGAGAAGACAATGTAGAAATTCTGAATATTGCAAGATGTCAAAGATTCCATAAACGAATAGAGTCAAAACATTACCTGACGGAAATTTATTGTGATATATTATATCAGGGTTGCAAAGTGCAAAATGGGTATGGAGAGAGCGTTAATTAAAAAACAGGTTCAAGGGGGTAAATAATGTAATACAAAGAAGATTTAAGATTTATACGAAGTGACAGATACAGATAGTAATTACTGGAAGTCTTACAGCAGATGTGCCGTGCCTCGACTGCTGATAAATCACTAAGGAACATTCGCCTTGTAGTTTTCAGTATAGATTACAATTGCAAATATCTCAAAATCAAATGTAGTCAATGTCTAATAGATTCAATCAGGGGATATGCTGTATTGCAAGCTGATATTGTTACACTAATATAGTGAAATAGAAGTATTCAAAATTGTGTTTGCAGCGTTGCCGAAGACCATAGTGTATGCCTTATAAGTATTAAAGAGTTCAAATTAGGATCTCGCTTACATAGCCAGCATTTCTTGTGATCCACTCCGCAGAATCCATGTGTTCAATGCCTATTAGAGTATGACGCTTCTTTTTTTTTATTTAAAAATTATAGGGATCATTGTTTAGTTGCTAATATCTTTGTGACGCGATGTTTATATTTTATCTCTATTCTACAGAATCCTGTTTCTATTCTACCAAAATAGTTTTTTTTGTTTTTCTACTGTGATCATCTGTATAGGTTAATAATATTAGATTGTAATAATTATAATTATCAAAATACCTAGCACTGATCCTATAAACACAACTAGGTTTATTATCCCCAATATTTTATATAATTAATTTGTATTATAGTATTTAATAAATTATAATTAAATTTATTTAAATAAAATATTATTTTATTAATATTTTTTTATTTCTTATATACATTATCTACTTTTATTTTATATATTTATACTATTTTTTAAATTTGAATTTTCTAAAATAATCTGTTATTATTATAATTAATACATAATATTAGTTTTTAAAAATATAATTATTTTAGTCATTTATACATTATATTATTTAATATATTAGATAAATATTTATATGATATTTTATATATATATAGTAGATAATTAGTAAGTATTTAATATCTAATATATAATATAAAGCGATAAATTATATAAAAATATAATTAGGAGTATTTTTCGAAATCCCAGTTTTCGATGTGAATATGGATAGGCACTCGCAAGTAGTAATTTTCAGCTAGCTCATGAAAATATTAAATAAATAGAGAATAAGAATATAATACACATTAGATATATAATATTTAATCAAGAATTAAGCTAAAGGATAAAAGGATTGATATTATTCAGATAAAGGGTCGTAAAACTCGAATGGAGAACTAAAAAGAATATTAACACTATTAGTAATAAAAGAAAGTAGTAAAAATGTTAATTTATTTTATTTGAAAAGTTTAAGTCCTTTATTTTTAAAATTATAGTCATGTAAAGATTAAGAAAGCTAAAAAGTAACGCTACTAGAGTAATAATTATAATATATATATTATATATATATATATATATATATAGATAGATAGTAATATATTAATAAGAATATATTTATATAATTTTTCAAAACGAGATATATTACAAAGATATATAGATAAATATATATAGTGTCATATATGACTATTTAATTTAATATATACAGAGATATATATATATAATATTATATAAATATAGTTATAGTTTGTGTGTCGTGTGTGTGTGTCGTAGTTATGTGTTGTGATAGTGTCAAGTGTGTGTGTTGCTTTGTTTTGGGTGGTGGTATGTAAAGATATTAACAACTAAAAAAAATCTAATTCAACTAAGCTGAAGCAACGTTATTGCCTATATACATTAAACATTCCAATATAAAACTTACTTCACTGGCCAATATCTAGGATTATCTATATCCATCGTAAATAAATTTTTTTTAAATTTTATTATTATGGCATATAATTATTAAAAGAAATAAGTTTAAGAATAATATTTTTAGATTTATTCAGCACATTAAATGGGCTCGAGCCGACGGGCGGACAGAGGGGAGGACGAAGTTAGAACCCCCGTACAGTCCAACCAGGTAAGGCACGAAGAGACTCCCGACTAACTCTAGTCCAATCTTTACATAAGCGGGGACCGAAATGTATACCCTATAGAGGAATATTCCCCATTTAGTTATAAAAATAATTTGAGAATAATTTTAATTTCCTTTATTCGGCCAAATGAAACGTATGAGAATGGTGTAGTTTACTTTACTAAGTCTATTGTTTTCTTACACATTGTTGAAATTTTCAATATGCGAGATTGTTGTACACACACAAGTCCAAAACAAAAATATTTGCAATATCAGATTTATAAATTGCATAAATAGAAAATTACATTGACATAAGGGTGTATTGTTCTTTACCTCTTTGCACTCATGTGAGGGACACGTAGACTAAATTTTTATTCTTAAATCAAACCATCTGCACAGTTCTGTTTTATATAGATAAGCCTTTATGACCGAATAATCCTCGAGTAACTTATACTTTGAGACAGACGTATTAGACAGACAATCTTTGGTAAAGAATCACTTCTTAGACATTAAAAACATTTTAATTCAAGTGAAGAACACAATTCTGCAATATCTTTATTAACAGAGATAAAATAATAACACTAAATCACAATTTACGTAAAATATAATAATATATATATAGTATAGAATATATAAAGAGATATATAGTAGATATAAGATATATAAAGTATATGATATATAGTATATATTAATATATATAAGTTATATAAGAATATTCATTACAATAGCAAGAGAACTAAAATTACCTGTGTAAATTAATATATTATATAGATATATATATAAAAATTTAATTCATATAAGAAACAATCTCTAATATTACATTAAATAATAATATTACTAAAAATATATTAAATTGGTATAAAAATATTTGCTCTATAGTGTATGTTATATATATATATGTATATATATAAGTACTATATATATTATATAGTTATGTTCTGAAAAAATAAATAAATGCATACAATTCTTACAAACAAAGCAGTAAATAATTAGAAATAATAAAATAACTATAAGAAACTTTGATTTGTTCAGGCACAATACAGCTGAAAAATGATATATTTTGATAATATTGATGATAATGATTAAAATTTCTATAATTTTAGAAAACTTTTTTCTTCGTTTCTGTTAATAGGTTTTCCGTTTACGAGTCAATCAAAATATTTCAACAATATTTAACTACGAATTAAATGTTAATAATCTAATTAATTAATATAATAGTATATTATATAATATAATAATGTAAAAATAATAATTATATAATCATATATAAAATATATAATAAAGTAAAAATTTAAGTAATAATTAATTAATTATAAATAATAATTAAATATAATAACTATGAAAGAAATTAATATAATATATAATAATATAATAAAGATGATAAATTAATAAGTATATATTAATAAAATAATAATACTATAATAAGTGCATATATATATAATGTATAATATGATAAGTTATAGATAAAAATAATTATAATAATTATCATCAAAATGTAAAATTCTACTTGGAATTATTTCACTATATTAGAATTTATTTCTATAAGCTTGGATGTTTCTCAACCTATATTCGAAAGGTACTACAATCCCTGAGTTACAGGTTATTTGGTTTATATCACAATCATTTTACTGCAAATAGTACTCAATAGAGACTTCTAAGTAATTAATCGAATACACATCTTAACAACTTGATCTATAGTAGCTATTCGCGAAAGAGAGCGTAGACCAAGATAGCAAGAATGAAATCTACTAGAATAACATGTTCAATATGAATGTGCTATGATGGTGAAAGCCCGATTATGATTATCGTTCCCCTGTGTATATGAGGATGAGAACCATGATGTTTAATACTGATAAGTGCCATATCAGAGAGTCGTTAAAACATCACCTGATAGCCATATGAAGTTATACACCAATATCTTTGATAGACATAGTCATATATTTGCCAAGAGTGTGCTCGCATTCGTGAGTGCAAAATGATCTGCGTGATAATTAGACGACGAATCGTGCATACTTCAATAACATGTACACTTAAACAACTCTTAGCGCTGGCACTCTACACACACACGCACACGTTACGCAGCTAAGTATCTTATTAACAGTAGTATAGCTATATATGACTAATTAAAACACTTATTACTGAGCTATCTATTATATAATTATATTAAAAGTGAGTTTATTTTTAATAACAGCGTTAGTTCTGAATGTAACATAAACTACACCAACGCATATGTTAATTGTTGTAGTTTATGAACAGTATGTAGTATATGATGTCACTAATAAATACATATCCTGTATTGATATTGAGCTATATATATTATAGTGATAATATCATAGTGATAATATTGAAGTAATTGTTTAATTATAGGTGTGATAAAATAGGTATATTAGAATGATCACCGTAATTTTGTCATCACATGGTGCAAATTTTATATAGCTAATGAAATGCTACAAAACACATTATCTGGATGGTATTTACGATAAATTAAAGTTAGATATTTTTTGGAAAAGTTAAGTGTACTCAGTAACTGTATGTACAATGAATCTGACTATCTGATTGTATAGGATTATATATATTATATATATTTAGTGAATGTCATAAGTTCTAAGGTGATGTTAGATTATAATGTCAGTGAAAATAAACACTATATGATTAGTTTATATTATATATAGGTAATGCTAAGTGTTGTACTTAGAATATCAGAAAGATAGTTATAAGTATTGCTTCAAAAAAACACAACTGCTTCTTTATATATAGGTTAATAGTAACTGTTTATGTTGATTGAGAGACTTTATATATTATTAAGTATATTCAATATAAGTGTATGCTAAAAACAATGCTGTTGGTAAGCTAAGTGTTTTGATACAGTAGTTGAAGTGTATGTGCAAATACACTTTATGCTTCGTTCAAATAGCGTTTGTGCTGAATACCCCTATATAGTATCATAGTGTTGATAATGAATGAATGCAAACCAATAACTACTAGATGCTTTCGTAGTATATATATATATAGAATATTATAGTTTTTGAGCATATGTATAATAGTGTCTATAAGAATAGTTGATAATAATGATAGTACTGCTATTGCTGTACTATGAGTAACTAAAAGTGTATATTTACTATTGTAAACAGTTTATATACTAGTGAGCAGTATATAATGTAGATATGATCAATAAACGACTATGAGTTATATATAATATGTAATATATACGTAAGATAGTGTTATGCTGAAATAGCAATTTTATTGTTTATCAATATTTGACGAGTTTTTGATTTGCTAGGCAGTTATTCATAATGCACAGGAAGGACAATTATAAAATAATAATTTAAGTTATTGAATATTAGTCAGTTCTACTGATAGTATAAAAGGTATATATAGGTATAGTTCTATTGGAATATTCCCGTAAATAAAAAATATTATATATATCTATTGAACAATATCTCGAAGTATTATTTTTCTAAGCTGTTTGTTGAGCAAAAATATATTACATCTCATCTCTCTTTGTTCTTTTTTTTTTTGGGTTGTTGTTTTTTT
>JABUQX010072351.1:0-39156 GCA_015478945.1 Trachelipus rathkii
AGAAACCCAGTCTTACTAATGCTATGGAGGAATCTCGGAACACGTGGGTCATAAACCATGCCAACTGGACTTTTGATCACTGGGTGAAGGTAAATACAATTAATTATTATTTATTTTTCGCAGTTACATAATAAAAGTCAGTTCTATAACCATATTATAATATCTAAGCTTTACAGTGTAATAAATCTAATGGTAATGTCTGAACACCAATTTCTCATTGCACAGATTTGAATTAGGTAGGCTTCACCAACCTTAATAACGGTGAGGATTTAAAGAAACCCTAATACACGCCTATCGCTATCTATAGTATATATACGTTATATATATTATACCTCGGTAATAAACTGAAATTGACTGTCGGATTCGCACAACAGGATACCCATTGTTAGTGAGTGAGTAGAATTGGTGCTCATCTATGATGAGTAGAGATATCCTCTTGTGAATGAGTAGAGGAGTAGAAGAGAGAAATTTATTATGTATCATCGTAAGGTATGGTGCAATGAGAACTCCGTTATGATAACCTTGTTTCTTTTACATCCCAGCATTGGTTTGAGTAATTAAGTAATTTAATATTTATTTAAAGTAATGATAAATTAAAATCAAGAAAGGATTAAAAAGTTTCACTATTCTCAAACATATTTACTGTAATTTTCAATATAAATCAAACACTATTTATATTTGGAATCTATTATATTTTCCTAATAAATTTAACACGTGTTATTTAAAGAATTAGCATTTTGTAATTATAAAGACACGATTATATTACTGTAGTTATTTATATTTATAATATAGATATAAATTTTTAAAAATATGTCATATTAATAATGTAATTCAAATAAGAATAACAATGGTGGCCCAATTCACTACCCATCAATTTACAATTTTTATTGGGAGGGGTAATGAATCGGGCCAAGTTTAGGCCCAGTAGCGATTAACCAACATATGCAATCTAGTTTGGAACAATAATTTAGATTAATGGTTCGATTTTCAAGTCCTTTAAATTTAATTAACTTTTATATCATCAAACTGAAAAAATATATATAAATAAAAGTACAGTTAGATCAAACTATAAAAAATATTAAATACAAGTAAGTTATATCAAACTTTAGAAAAATACGTTTTACAAGTATAAAAAAAAGGATAGTTGAAGTCTGAAAAGACTAATCAATAATAATTTATTTTCCAATACATTGGACAATTATATTGGCGCGAAGAGCTATGACATTGAACCATTAATTTCCTTCTTCTAACCTAGGTTATCAATTGGTATTTAAAAAAATAATAATAAAAAAACGCTGTCTTGAATATTTAATAATAAAGATAATCTAAAATAATAATAACATTAGTAGAATAATATATTAATCACTAATAATAATAATAATAATAATAATAATACAACTAATAATAATAATATAATAATAACAATCATAATAATTAACGATATGCACAGCTAATAACGTTAAAGAAATAAAAAACTTTATATAAAATAATTTATGTTATTTATTTATTTTTTTAATTTATTGTTGCAATTTTTCTATATTGTTTAACCATAATAATTTTAATTATTTTCTGCCTAGAAAAATTCTTCGCACTTAATAATTATATATACTAGTATATTCAGTCTTATTGGAATTTATCCGGATTATTTAATTCACTTATCTGGATTACTTAATATTCACTGAGGTATTAATTATTATTATTATTATTATTATTCATTAAATATTAACACTTCACTGTAATTTATTCTGTTAATTATTTATAGTTAATAGGTGCAATATTTTTTATTATCTCAGAATAGTTCCTGTGAAAAGGCATAAATATAGACTTCCAGCCCCTGGCTCCATTTCACATCCGCGTATCTCATGAGGTCGTCACTCCTTCTGGTAAACCTTTGGAAAAGAGGAGCCAAATAAAATTGATAACAAAAATACTTGCGGTTCTTAAGGTGAGCATACCGCCGGTCACAAAAATCCTTTTCTCCATTCTCTACATTAATTATATTATATTATGAGGATGGTAAGAGAGAGGAGATGAGAGGAGAGGAAGAAATGGGGGTATATGTTATAGATATGATAGATAAGTAGGTCAAGGTCAAGTATATTAATAGAGTAAGATAGAGGGGAGAGAGAGTGAGATCAGAGATTAAGATTTAAGAGAAAGAGTGGTTGACCAGTACTCTGTTTAATAAAGGAGTCTGTATAGCGGGAATAAAAATAATTGTGTGAGTGATGAAGAGAGAGAGAGAGAGAGTAAGAGAGAGAAGATAGGTAGTAAGATAGGAACAAGAGAGAGAGTAAAGAGAATAGAGTATATAAGAGAGAAAGAGAGAGAGTAGAGATAGAGAGGAGAGAGATGGAGTAGAGATAAATAGAGAGGGTGAAAGAATATTGAGTAGTTTTAGTGAAAGAGCGACTTAAGATATCAACCCTGTAAGAGGAAGAGAGCAAGTAGGCAGAGCAGGAGAACATATGAGAGTAGGAAGATGTATGAAGAGAGAAGAGATGAATGAGATGTAAATAAATGTAAGAAAAATAAATAAGTTGAAATGTTTGAGTAAGTGGAAATGATTTAACATCTCCATAGAAAAGAAAAAGAATCATGTAAAGCAGAGCAAAACAAAGCGGCCCGCTGGGCCCAAAAGGCCCCAAATGAAGGACTCCATTTTCACTTAGATGAATGAAAGCAAACGTATCAACTGTATGTGCACACGAAACAGCTCATTGAATATTGTGAATCTAGAGTAAGTGATTTGATTTCATTCTGAGATAGACGCAAAGCACAAATGGAAGTACGACAGCCAACAAGGATATCGAAAAATTCTACTCTGTGATATAATAAAATACCACACATTTGATTACGTTTATGCTTACTCACGTCGCGAGAGCAATATACAGTGTGTCACATCGAAATTATTGTATTAATTATTATATGTCATATACATGGATATATAATTACAGAGTTACCGCTATTCATATCATCACTCTTATGACATCTTATTGCTTATTTGTACTATTCACCCGTAAACCTCATGAGTAAACCATAGACTGTTTTTTGTGAGCAGCATCTTAAATAGTTGAGGAAAATATTTATAGAAATAATGAACTTTGTGCTACATACAATTGCAGATGGTCAGAATATAATCTGCCACTTATATAAATCTCCCATTCATCAATTGCATACAAATAAACAATAGACGAATATAGAAGCAGGACATTACTATAGTTACTTCCCAGAGAGATATACCCTTGTACAGTTCAGGTCATTGCAGCATGGACACATTCATGCCATCAAATTCTAACTACTGAAAACTGATATATATAACAATTTCCAAAACCTTCTTATTCATTAAATAATCCCGTAATATAAGAATAAAATGAATAATGACTAATGAAGTACTTTACTATAACTAATTTTAGAATAGTATATCTTTTATCTATCAATAAAAAAAAATACTCCCAAAGATGGCGTTTTATAATAACGGTTACCATTTTTCCACCTTAATTTTAAAATGCACATAATTAATAAGGTATGTTTTCCTGTTACGTAAATGAATGAAAGTTTTTAAACACTATCAAATTTAACACTTATATTTATAGTTTTATATTTTTACATTTTAATTTATTCTTAAAGAAAACACTTTCAGATACGTCTTGAGTTTATAATTGAGTTTATAATTGCATTGTTTAGCCTGTTATTATTAAATTATTTTTTTAAAAACTCTACACTTCACATAATTTTTTTTATAGCCATTTAAAAAGTTTTCTTTAATTTTCATAATATATTTGTCTTTTCTTTTTGTATTTCAATATATATATCAATAATTTTTTCAACCAGTATTTAGATTTTTACTATTACACCATAATTTAGAGATATACTTCATTTTTTGAATTTACTTATAAGCTTCACCGTTGAAAGAGTATTCATAAACTAGTCAAAGTATTTTAAACTATAGCGTTAAGTAATTACCTGAAATCATTGTTTTTATAAATTTATATCTGGACTGAACTAAGTCCTAGTAACTAGTTTTAAATCAATCACGGATCTTAGATTCTAGTTAATTCTGAGATCTAGTTCTAGTTAAATTCCTGGATCATAGTTCTTAAGATTAATCTGGATCTGTTTGACCTATAATATTTAAGTATTGCCTAAACTATATATTTCTTTTTATAAAAGTTAAAATTCACACATTGACATGTTATGTTCCAACTAATGCATTACAAAATTTTAAATTTTATGCAACAACATTATCCATTAAATGAGGCCATATTAAATTGAAGTTTCAAATAAGTTTCAGTAAAATATGTGGGGGATGCTAACTATGTGGCTCCAAATTCGAACTGATATGAGTAAACTGATAAAAAAAATGAATAATTTTTAGATTTAATACTATTTCATTATCAAATTTACCATTTACCTACATATCTTTTGCTTACGTTTATTTTGGAGGAACTATTAATATAATTCTGGACTGTCTTATAAGTTTGATTGATCATAATGCCATGAAATACAAGAAAATATTAAGAGATTTATCTGTAATATAATAAATGAAAGGAGGTAGTAGATTTATCTCTACACATTATCACCCCCACCTCGTCACTAACGAGATTGAAAAAGAATTTGTATGCAAAGGGGGGAGAGGGGGGAAGATAATGACTTTAACCTATGAGAACTGGAAAATTTGAAATGAAATTTATGGCACATAACTGTTAATAAATAAAAAAAGGATGACTGTGTACGTAAGCTTTATACATACAAACGCACACTTAAATTTTAAATATTTTTTAATATGATTAGTAAATTTTTGGGATTCAGTACAGTACACAACCACTCACGGAGGCTGAAATCCTTTCTTTTCTTCTCTCTCTTTCACTTTAATATCTTTGAAATTGTTTTTTCTTCTTTTGTTCTATGAACTGGCTTAGAATAAGTATAATATCAAGTAGGGAAGATTAGAAGTATAAATTAGAAAGTAAATTTTTACAATCTAATTGAATCGATATTTGAAATAGTATTACACATTATGATTTTTATAGGATATCACGATGGTGTCTTGTTATAAAAATGGGAAATGAGAGCAGGATTCATGTTTGAATCCCTAGAATGTGGGAAGATCAACATTGATCTCAGTGAACCGCAAAAAAGAAAGGTGCTCCGAGTCAATATGAAGGATTAGAAGGAATAACTATTAAATGGGTTTGAATACTAAATTTGGTAGAAATTTCAAAAATCCTATTGATTTTTTAGAAAGTCTGAGGATCACGGTGGGATCTGAGTTGGAAAGAAGGTAGAAAGCGTCAAGAACGAATTACAGAAACAGGAATTTTGAAACGGATTATGACGGTTGTAGCACAATATACTAACTGTACTATTGGAGAATCCGTAGGATTTCTGTAGAGTCTAGGACGGTCACATTGGATCTTCACGATAAAAAATAACGGTTCATAGTATTTAATTTTGTGTTATATTATATATTAGAAAATATATTTACAATATAGAAAGAATGATCAATTAATTGTAAAGATTGTTTAACATAATTGTGTATTAAATAATATGCTCTAGAAATATTAAGAAAGAATATTAATATTACATATTATAATAAGGTTATCGTATGGGACGTATAAACAGACGTGCGTAGAAGAAGAAATTAGGTAGAAATGAAGAAATGAAGAGATTTGACACAATTGTGTGATATTATTATAGAATTTCAAGGAATCTGATTTGGGATTATTCACCAGAAAAGTAATGAAGTTCTTGATCGATATCAATATTAATATTAGTATCGCGTGAGTCCTTATTAAACTACTATAAAGTATCACTGAGCTTTTAATTTCTAGGTTTCAGGATAGTTAGAAGCAATTAGGAATGTTTAAAGTAATATTAAGGATAGGAAAGTGGATAATTTAGTCGTTGTTATAATCAAATAATAATATACATATAAAAGATATAAATTTTAATAATAGTTAAAATGTTATATTACCACTCTCATTGAGTTGTAAGTGAATCCAAATTCTGACTGAGATCATCATTCATACTCTACTTTAAATTTTTGTGATGTTTCTTTTCGTCGTCAATTTGAGGATTTTAATTGGAGATAGATTTTCTGAAGATAAATAATATGATTAAAGAAATCTTTTTTCAGTTGTCATTTATTATGTTATGATTTGGTGTGTCCTTGAGTTAGTTAATACCTGGAAGAAGAACAATTTTTAATTACTAAAATAATGATTTTCCTTCAACAAATGGAACATTTGTCAATTTGTCATAGAATTGAGCCTCAGCGAGCCTCAAATTAAACCAATTTCCTGTTTGGTGTAATATGACAAAGTTGGAAATGTCGAATTTACATTTATTCTGTCTAACATAGCATTGAGATCTAGTAGAATGTCCCCGATTTTTCCACAAAAAACCTCAACAATTAGGAAGTAACGAAAATTTTGCAAGTGCGAAATGTCAGGCTCCACATAGAAATTTTTTACACAGTAATGTGAAAATTTATAAGAATGTGGAGCTCTCAAACCTTCACCCATACTCTAGACCTAATAATAGTTAGACTGAGTGAGGTCTTTGGGTTTGTGTAATTAGCTCTTTACTGTTAAAATCTATATCATTTTTATTAATTAAGAGAATTAATAATAACATAATAATAATAATAATAATGTATTAAGTAGTAGTTAAGAGATTTATGATATAGAAATATAGATGGAAATGGGAGAATCTCCTGCTGAGTCGTCAGCAGGCGAAAAGCATTTATCAGCTGTGGCAAGTAACATTTGTCACTACTGTATTTGCCTGATTGAATTGTTTTGAAGTATTGTTCACATTCAAGTAATGTATGTCATCCATGTTATTGTTAGTCAAAAAGCCTGTGGAGGAGTTGGAGATCCATTAGTGTCATGATAATAAGTCGTTTTGTATAACATTGATCATTCGATGGGGAATTGATTAACTTTAGGTAGTTTCGTATAATAAGTGGGACCTCGATGAACTGCGTTAATAGCAAGTTGAATAGAAATTTCTTTGTGAAACAATAAATGTGGTTTAAATATCCCTGAAGAGGTAGTCAGATAAAAAATAAAATAAGCCAGGTAGAGTATGATATACTATATAGGGCATCATTTCTTATTGAGAAAAAGTACTATTTGCGAGATTATATATTTTAAACTAATTCTTGTGAGAAACTTTCTATATTGACGCGCTATCCACAATTTGTGACAGACTTAAATGTTTCATACATACAAGTTAATTTGACGACGATGAAAAACTGAGTTGCCAGTCTCCATTGTCCGAGACATGATTTCTAAGAGAGAGTAATGGAAAAAAAATAAGAAGGAGAGAACTGAGTAGACATAGAGAGACCTATAAAAAAAACAATTCAATAGAGAATTACTGGTAATTATATAATATAACTTCTTTGCGTTACTGAGCTTAATTAAATGATAGCTTCAACGAGAGTATGAAAACTACGCACTCTTGCTACAATGTAATGTTTCAGAAGTCTGGGGTAAACCGAAGACTCAGAGGGAGCACTAGCAATGGCAGCAGACCATACAGTGGAGATGTAGATCGAGGACCTGGAGTATAAATAATAAAGTTAGATAAGTTGGGGGGGGGTAGTTGAGAGATAAATTAATCTATTAATATGTGACAGATGTGAACTGTATGTAGTAACTACAGTTGAAGAAAATCATAAGCTAGCAGAGCCACGAGACAAAACAAGCGGACTAACGCCCGGCGTGTGGTACTCCAAATATGGACAAACTGAGCTATTTATATCCATATTAAATAATCAAAGATGTAAACTTACGATATTACACGACAAACTACCATTGTAATAGTGTAGATAGAATGAATTGAGAATAAATTACTTCTCTACAACAGTTGCTAGAGGAATGTCGCAACGCATCGATCATGAATTAATTTTAATAGCAATTAAAAAATAAAATTCGCAACCATCACAGGTAAAAACTAAACTGAACTAAATATGGTCAGTGTAGGGAAAGCTGATGAGAAAAAAAGTGAGAATAATAATACTCATTAATACTGGTGAAAATAATCCCCTATACAAATATTTTACCATTTATAATGCACTCACTATTTTTAAGATATCAGTTGTCCTTGTTTAATACATGAGAATACTTAAATCAGATATGTATATATCAAAGAGTAACTGATATAAAATTATTGAGACTAATTGCTTCAGCTGACATCATCTTTTAATAACGACGTTAAGACTCATCTCTATTATAAAAAGTCTCGCTCACCTAGTTCCACCAACATGAGAAGATATGTATTAAGAAGCAAATTGACTGTTCACAATTAACAACCACTTGAGCATTCAGTTGCGGTGACACACATATATCAAAAACCTTTCTTTATCCAAAATAACCTCGAGCTGTGGAAGCGTAATAGTTGGAGTAATGAACTTGAAATACAAATAGACTTCACACACAAATTTACTGAAAAAAATTTATAGGAAATATGCAACAGTTTATAAAATTAAAAATACACCCTTAAATGGTTTGAGTTAAATGACTGAACCTTAACCAAAGTGGTATGTAAATTGGTAAGGTCAGATGTCGTTATATATGCATGTTTCTGTTCACGTTATAAAGAAAGTTAATTACTAATACAATAAACACTTATAAATTTATAAGTTTTATATTTTTTCACCTTTATTTTATCTTATAAAGTATAACACTTCTAACAAATAAATTATAATACCAGTTTTAAATTGATTTATATAATGTCATTAAGACACTGCCTATTACATATAAATTTTTTGTTAAAAATATGCAGATCTAAGAAATAGAACCATTTTAAAAGTTTCTTATATTTAGATAATAATTATTTGTTACTTTCTCTTTGTAAACGATATGAATGATTTTTCACTAGTTTTTGAATTTTTATTACTTATTACATTTACAATTTATACATCATTTTTCACCGATTTATCTATAATAATGTAATCAAATGCAAGTATTCATAAACATTAGTTTCAAAGTATTTCTTAACTAGCGTTTACGCATACTCATGAACTTGTTGTGAAAAATCTGCATCTTGAACTAGTCTGGATCTAGTTATATTAATCAATAATCCGGATCTATTTCTAAGTTAATCTCGAGTTCTAGTTTCTAGTTAATGGCCTTGGATCTAGATTGAATCTGAAATATTAGTATATTAGATTCCGGTTGCTAATATATAGCTTCTTATTGGTCTTTTTGTTATCTTAATTTAAAAGTTAACAATTATTGACTAATAAGGACAATGTTAATGCTACTAACTAATGAATATATCGACATGGTAAATTTAAATTTTAAACACAACATGAAAGGTCCATATATAAACGAGCCATATAATGAAGTACTTCATAAGGTTTCAGTAAATATGTGCAAAGGTAGACAACTAGTGGGACTCAAATCGAAGAGAACTATACTAAAAGATAAAAATGTAAGAGTGTGTAGTTCAGATTTATAACTATTACATTTTATCAAAACATGTTAACCATTGCCTCACATATTCGGACTTACGTGAGTTAAGTTGGAACCACGACGTACTATAATAGTATCTTTCCTGTGGCTTTATTAACTATAGTTTCTCGTCTTGATGACAATACAATGGTCATGATAGCATCGCCTACCACCTAAAAAAAAAAAAATTTTAAAAAAAACCTTCCTAAAATGAGAAACGGAAGGTAGAGATTTTCTCTACAATATATATATATATATATATATATATATATATAATATATTATATATATATATATATATATATATATATATATAATATATTATATATATATATATATATATATATATATATATATATATATTTATATATTAATTTAGGTAATAGTAAATGGCAGAAGAGCTTTGAATTAGACTTAAAAGAACATTCTGCCCATGACGAGAACATGATCTAACCCTGCTCCTTCATAATAATAATAATAAAATAAAATAATAATAATGTCAATGTCAAATTTGCAAGAAATATTATAGCCTCATCAAAGTTGTTTAAAAAATTTCATCAGACTTTTCAATGGAAAACTGAGAAAAAATATTCTTTTTAATGAACTGCAAACAAAATAACTACCTAAAAAAATAAATTAATGACTAGGATGACAGTAATAAAAAATAATAGTAATAAGATTTAAGTCTTTAGAGAAAAAAGTTAATTTTCCTCAAATTTTAATTATAAATTTTCTTTTCTTCTTGGGCTTATAAAAAAGATAGTAGGTTTCGTACTAGTTTCGGACAATTTCTTTTTAAGTTTTAAGACTAAGATTTTTATCATCCATCTTATAAAATAACATTATTCTCTTAGTATACCATTACAAATACATATCAAATATACCTTAGAACTAGAGGGACCTGAAATGAAGACCTATACCATGTGATGGAATCAAATATAAAAAGTCTTTGTGGAAGTTTTATAACTACCATGATGAGGCTCATTAATCTTATTTTCTCTACTAAAGAGACCGCTAGATAATTTTCATTTATTATCATTATTATTCATATATTATTATTATTTTAGAGGTAGAATAAATAGGGATTATTTTTTAAAAAAAATCTGAGGGTGACTCAAAATAATTTACATTACTATTAAAATTTTTAATAATATTAATTTAATATATATATATTAAAGTACACATATTAAGTACTTAATATATAAATATATTATATAATATATATTATATTAATATATATATATATATATATATATATATATATTATAATATATATATAGTCCAAACAAATCCTGTTTTTTGGCCTAAGTTACGGCAAAGTAGACCAATCTAGGTTAGGTTTAGGCCTATGGCATCAATGATCCATATAGGTTAGGCCTCAGTTTATAATAAGGAAAACAGTACCAATTAACTATACACATTAAATCTGTGTATATTTAACAAAATCTCTTTATAACTGAATTATGCCTGACCTAAACCAAGACCTAACTTATATGGATCATTGATGCTGTAGACCTAAACTTAACCTAATGGATCTCTGTGATTTATATATATATATATATATATATATTATATAAATTATATTATATAATATATATATATATATATATATATATATATATATATATATATAAAAATATATATATATATTATATATATATATATATAATATATATATATAGACCAATCTAAAAATTGGCCCAACTAAGCAAATAAAATACAAACACAACTACTAACCTTATAAGTGATATTCCCGTATTCCACAAAAATAAAAGTCCTTGTTCTAATTTAATTGTTATTCTAACTAATATATATGATCAAAATATAACAAATAATATAAAGCTCTAGTGGTCAGGTTACAGCAACCTGCCTGTGACTGACATCCAAGGTTTGAATGTGGTGCCTCTTTAATTCCTTTTCACGCAATCCAATTAGAGTAAAGTTTCTAACCCCCTAATGCATTCCACTATTGCCCTTCCGAATATGAATACAATCCAAAAATATATTGAAAGACTAGATAAAAATATAGTCTAAAACCTCCACAAATCAATTAATAACCTTAAAAAAGGAAAGAGAAAACAATCATTCTTACATCTTTCTCTCCCCTCCCATTTTTCCTTCCACATAATCTTTGTTTCCTTTTACATCCACTCTGCTCTTAGTAAATACCAACTGATGTCAGGTATCCACTCATCCAACCTTAGAAATCTTTCTCTTCCATCATCCACTTGATCCATGCTATATCTTTCCTTAGGCATTTACTCACCACTTGTGTTACTGAATATATTGCATTCTTTAATGTCTTACCATCAGTATATATATATACATGACAACATCCAAACTTTCACCACCAACAATTTCATTCCATTCTTCAAGATATATACCTGCTTGTATACCCTCAATGAAGGCAGTTGCTTCAGCCTCAATTGCAGATCTTGCAACAATTTTCATGCACCTCAACTTCCAAGCAATCAGGCATCTATTTCCTTTTCCTTTCTTCAATGCAGTAATATACCCCACTTGCGGACTAACACAACCTTCAATACTGTAAGAAGCATCTGTAAAGTGGAAACACCTCCGCTTTAATCTTACCTTCTAACATACTCAACCAAAGTCCCATTTCAAACTTTAGTCCTTTTAATAACAAGTTTCCTTAATTCTTCCACTTTTCCCCCCTTTGAAAAACTTGCTCCCATTACTCACATTATAACATAAATCAGGCCTCAGTTGTCCACTCAACCAATTCATCTGTCCCACTAAAGATCTATACATCATTAATTGCTTCTTTTCTATTTCTCTTACACCAAAAAAATTTTTAGCTGGCACATTTATACTCTCCATATGCTTATCCTGTTCCAACCATATCCCATCTTTCTGTTCATGGATATTCACACCTATGTATTTAAACCCTTGTATATCTTCCAACTATATTTAAAGTTTTTCTTTCATCCCATGAAATAACAGTGTATCATAAACCTTTCAAACCACAAGAAGCTATCAACGTTGCAACTGTTAAGTTTGTCATCATATTTCTATAGTCCCAAAGTGAAACTTCAAACTTTATTTGCGAAACAAATATATAAATATCTGCAGAAACAAGCAAAGATTTAAAGACAAAATATTGCCTTGCTACCTGAAAGTGCACATATAAGTAAGCGGGTAAGCAATCCACTCGCTGACACTAAAGAAAATAATTTTTTTTTTTCTTTCCAAAGTATGGAATTCAACAAATAAATGATGGTATTGGCAATAAAAAAAATTTAAGATATTCAATATTTAAATTAAATTTAATTCCAAAAAATTTGAAAAATACTTTAAGATAAAACAACTTGAAAACATTTCTTCAATAAAAATAAAATAAATCAATCATAAGAAAATTCTTCAATTAATTATAAAAAATAAATTTCTTTTAATTTATAATCTAACATGTAAAAAAAATTTCATCGAGTTTTAAAGGAAACTTTTCATATTATATATATATATATATATATATAATATATATATATATATATAATGTTCTGACATATTTTACTATATTATATAATACTATATTACTATACTACTTATATACTATATATATATAATATACTATATATATTTATACTATATAATACTCATATTATTATATGCTCTCTCCAACCTACTTTTAAATATGTACCCAGCACATAGCACACGGCTATTACAATAATTTCATGTGATCAAATCTTTTGTATCAGAGATTTGAAACTATAACTATACAAAGATGGATCTAAATTATCTAATATATTATTCATTATTATTATTATTATTATTATTATTATTAATTACATTATTATTATTATTATTGCATCGAAGCCGCGGAGCCACAAGGTTTTGGGTGGAGCCGGAGTAGAATTTTTTTAGGGTGGATCCGGAGTCGAAGCAGACAAAAAAGGGGCGACTCCCGCTCCGGTAATCACAAAATATCTTTACCTTACAGCAAGGAAAATTCAATCAGGGGATTTGATTGCAGGAAGGTTTATTTACAGAAATGAAGCATCTAATTAATACTTTCGAAAATAAAGAGAGTTTTGCAAATGACATGCAATATTCCAGTTTATAGTTCAAAGATAAATTATTTTTAAAAGCTTATTAAGAAAGTACGACTTATTCATTATTATTACTAGTACTCATTCAGTAATAGGGTTGTTAATTTTTGGAATGGTTTGTCACAGGAGGAATATTCAGTGTGACTCAATTGCAAAATTTAAGAAAGGATTAGATAGGCATATGGAAGGTTTGGGTATATATAGTATATTTTTGACATAGTATATTTTGACTACGTCAAATTGGCGGGTTATTTAGTTCACAGTAGTTATTAAGGCTAAACTGAATGTTATGACTATAGCAAACTTGTTAAAGCTTGTAGTGTGGTTAGCATGTACTTTATCTATAATTTTTTCCTGAAGGGTAGACTTTATGATATACTTATGAGTAGGATGACAAAGCCCTTAAGCGGTGCTTTGTGGATTTGCATGAAGCATGTTCAGTGATTGGTTCTATTTGGTTGACTGGGACAGTCTCGTTAGACCCATGTAGCTTCTTACTGTCTCTATATTTCTAAAGTTTTATTGCTCTAACGGAATCTATAGTTACAGAGTCAGTACCTTGCTAACCTATCGCTTTCTAGAGGGGAACTGCCAATAGTTAGTTGCGCTAACCTAGGATCACGCGATTCTGATCGCGTACTACTGATTGCGAAATATATACTATATATATATATATATTATATATATATATATAATATATATTATATATATTATATATATAATATATTTATATATATATATATAATATATATATATATATATATATAAAGGATAAAGCATATGGCGAGAACAAATCCAAACATTTACTAAATCGACAACGTTTCGGACAAACTGGAACCATCATCAGGTCTCAAAGCATTTAAAATTTTAACATCTAAAATATTTAGAAACGTTAAAACAATTACTTTGACGCGCTCCAAACAATAAAACAAATAATAATAATAAATAATAATAATAAAAATAATAATTAATAATAACTAATAATAATAATAACAATAATAAAATCAATAATATACATAAAATAATAATAATAATAATAATAATAATGATAAATAATTCAAAATTCAGACGTTTGTCTTGTCAATGGCAGGCGTCCACCAGATTATCCTTGGAGAGAGTCGCACTTTGTCAGGCAATCTTTCATTATTTTAGGTTGTTTTCATTTTTTTAAAGACCAACAAACATATCCAGAGAAATTTCAAGTTTCTCTGCGAAACTCTTTAATCTCGTTCAGCAGGTTCGTCAAATTGGTTTTTTGCTCTCTCTTTAAAGTTTTTGTCCAATATCTTGTTTCCTTGGCACATAACCTCTGACACTATCAGAACCAGGGTGTGCACGATTGGGGACAAAATAATTTTCCCCAATAAAATTTTTCAAAAAAAAAAAAAAAAAAAAAAAAAAATGACAGGGGGGTTTCATTTTCAAAATTGTCCACGAATTATTTTTTTTTTTTTTTTTTTTTTTTTTTAAGGCGCTTAGCATTATGTATATTTAAGAAGGTTGTCATTTATCTTTAAATATTTATTTATTTTAAAAAACAAAAATTTAATTCTCTCTTTTGTTTCGGGCTTTGCAATCATTTCCTTTTCGCTCTGTCTTACTGAGAATCTGCTTCAACTTTTTTCTATTTAGGGAAATTGTATAAAACACTTTTAGGCATAGCTGCTAGCCTTATTCTACATCAAACCATATTCCTTAGCCAATATAGATTCAAATGTCGGCCAAATGTCTGTAGAAACACCCTTTCGATAGATGCGGAAACTTAGTCGCCCAGCCTTAAAAACGGATCTGAAACAAAATTTTACCAAATTTTATCGCTTTTTTTTATGTTCGTTTCCCTATAATTTTCCACCATTCTTTGCAAGGACAAGATTTTATCTACATTGCATAATAGTTCATCGAACACTAGAAGCTCTGGAACACATAAGTTTCATCTTGTAATAGCACAATACCATGAAGGTGCAAAAAATTCATAATTGTATGACTTCAACCAGGATTCAGCTTCATCTTGCTGCTTACTGAATAATTCAGATATTAGTCATATTACAAAATGAAAAATGATATCATATATATATATATATATATAATATATACTAATATATATATATATAACTACTGACGCAGCTATATATATATATTATACTTCTAGTTATAATATATATATATACTCATCACTATACGTAGATATTATAAATAATTAGTTATATAATATTATAATTCTAATATATTATACTATATATCTACTATATATATATGTATATATGATATATATAGTATATATAGTTTATATATATTATCATATTATATATATATATATTATATATATATATACTATATATAATATATCATGTTATATATATCATATATATATGATTTAGCCTTTAACCAAAGCAATTTCGTTTTCATATATTATAAATTTATATTCGCTTAAATTTCTTCCTAATATACCCATTCTGTCAGGGTCCAAAAGGTTAGCTACATAAAAGAATGGTTCCAAAGCATCCGCCATTCTTTTCTTCACAGTTACTTATGTAGCGCAATTAAAAATACTCGGATTTGCACAAGTATTAATCTAAATTTCCTGATGCTGTTGTGACAAATTTGAAGAATCCTTTTGAAGCTGCAAAGTTATTTTATATTATTATTATATTATAATATATATTAATATATATATATATATATATCATAATATATATAAATATAATATAATATATATATATACTATATATACTATATATAATTATATATAATATTCATATATCATATATACTATTATAATATATCATATACTATCATGTCACAGAGCCACCCACAGAACTTCATATATGTACATTTTTCCAAGAACAAGGAGAAACATTCAAAGCATAATATAAAATTTTTTGTAATTTTCTCTACAAAGCGAAAATAATTTTTAAAACTAAAATGTTTTTGCAGTATTTTCTTCAAAACGAGAAAAAATATTTCCAATATTAAAAACTGCTTTGTAGTTTTACCTTCAATAAAGAAATATTGATGTAAATGTTAATAACAAATATTAACTAGTAAATAATATATAGGTAAAATGTTTAAAGACCATATAGGGTTAAAAAATTTCTAAGAAGGTCCCACAGAAGTGGTAAAATACTCAAAATGTCCCACAACGAGGTTAAAAGTTCAAAAGGAAAAATGAAGGGGGAAAATAATTCAAAAATGCCCCACAACGGGAGTAAAACAATTAAAAAGCCCCAAGAATGGGGTAAAAGTTCAAAGGGCCCCACGAATGGGATTGGGATGAATGAAAATGTGGGGAGATGTAGCTGGAAGCTGTATAGCCTCTCACGCTCTCACACCAAAAAAGTAAATTTCAGAAGAATGTGAAAAGGGGATAGGTAGGGTAACCTGGTACCCACACCTACAAATAGATCGAAAATGCGTGCTAAACCGGAAAGATGCACAAACCATCCATATACTTTAGAGGCAGAGCCACAATAAAAGTACCTCTCTGAGGTAAAAATTAGTAAAGCGACTCGCTGTCACATTAAAAAATATAATTTTGTAAGTAAAATAATTTAAGAGGTTAGAGCATTAACGTATAGCGCTATAAAACCTATTATAGGCGCTTGTCGGTAGGTCGAATTATTTGCTCGCTCGAGATTAATTAGGAGTGATATATGATTTGTTCAATCCATATAGGTTAGGTTGCACTTTGCTGTCCTCTAAGCTCAGGTTATGATATGGCTTTTTTTTATAATGGTTATGACATATTATAAGCACTGAATCAATATTTAAAAAAAAAAACAATACGGAGCGTATTTTCCCCAGATCAATTATTTATTTTACTCTTCTATAACTTAATTGTATTTCCCACTACAAAAATGCTTTTTCTTTTTTTCAAGCGAAAATTGATCGTTTATCAGCTTCTTTATTAGAAAATTTTTATATTTACAAGCTATCATAAAAGCAGCTTATACTATTGAAAAAAAAAAAAATTTCCTGCACCATGAAACTCTAAAAGGTCATATACACAGAATATGATGCTAAATTTAATATTAAATATATATAATATATATATATATATTATATAATATATAATATATAATATTTAAATAATATTAATATATAATATAGTATTATATATTATATAATTTAATATATATAATAATATATATTATATATATTATTATTATATATTATATATAATAATATTTATCTTTATTTATCCTCCGTCACTTAACATGCATTAAATATAAAGTAACTAAGTAGAACATCTGAACGTTAAAGTTGAATGGAATCCTCTACCCCTAGCCATCCCCATCGAGTACCTACTATAGTGAAGATTTCGTCGCACTAAAAAAAAAAAAAAAAAAAAAAAAAAAAAAAAAAAAAAAAAAAAAAAAAACCCCATAAGGCTTATAAAAAGCTGCGACGAGCCCCTGATTGGGTACTCGTCAATGAAAAGGTTTATCCTTGGGCCAGGTTAAACAAAGCTGCCATTCACTCTATATAATGAACCTTATCTTCTTGTCTCTGCCAAACTCCACATTCCTTTCCTTTAGACATTCCTTTACTGAATTATTCACCTTTTCTATCCGGTTTTTCCCAGCCGATTAATTCTCAGCACGCACACCACTATATATTCTGAGGTCTAACAGTCGGATTTCAATACTATACCTTTCCATATTGGAACAACAATTATCAATTACCTCTCGTTTATTCTTTCATTTATTCCGTTCTTCTCACCACACAACTCCCAAACAAGTTCATTCTTAATTTTATCAATTCTTCTCATACCTAACACGCACATCTGAACAGATTGTACCTTAGATCTCTACCTCTTATTCCACACTAAAGTTTCACTACTATACATTAGCACCGATGACACAAACCCTCGTGTATAACAAACCCCTAGCGCATCTCAAGAACTTAGGTTCTTTTGTATTTAGCACAACAAGGAAATTTATTTCAAAAGAATTAGTATATCAAAAGCCACCATATTCTTGATTCAACAACCTTACTACCACTAACTACATCTGCATCCCTTTTCATCCAACAATATCCTAAATATTTAAACTGCATGAGATATCATTTGTGCTCAATTGCTCAACATCCATATATAAGATTTCACAACAGTGACTCTACCAGCTACTTACATTTACCAATTACTCACTATACCCCTTTAATTAATCTACAATTTATTTTCAAGACCCCTCCTTTTGCACACTCTGTCAAACTTCTCTACCAATCCTTCCAAACTCTCATCAGATTTACCACACAAAATCAAATCATCAGCGTACAATAATAATAAAAATAATAATAAGGGCACCCTCCACTTTCTTCCATTCTCCATCAGTCTAAACACTCTTGTCCCTACCAGACTACTCTAATTTGCCTTTTAGTATCCACTGATATCTCATTAGTTTTTAAGAGTATAAAACGTTAGTTTTTTCCAGTATCTCCTGTTTTGGGTCGAAACGAGAGATAAGATTGCTTAGAATATCATGGAAGTAGTAATAGAGAGGATGATTTAGAAATTTATATAGGAAATAGAAATGAACTTAACAGTACAATTAAGAAAGGCAAAAGAGAGGGCTAGAATATTAAATATTAGCAAAGATGAGTAAATAAGGACCTAAGAAGTTTTTTATAACTTTTATAAAATTTATAGATTAGAATAGTGAACAGATTGTGTCACAATTAAATTGAAGAGAGAGAATTTAGCTAGTTCAGGATAAGGAGTTTGTTAAACAATTTTCAATGCTTATTATGGCTTCAATGTGTTTACTTGAAAGGAACGATTTAGATATATAGACCGGAGACTATAAATAGTTTCTGGTTATATGCATGTAACAAATAAACTTACAGAATTTGAATTGAAATGTAAAGATATTAAACGTTTTATACTGGATCCATATTCTGACCCAAGCTAAAGTCGCAGGCTCCTGATGTATACTGGTAGAATTCCTGAATGAGGGTAGTACCAGCATTGCAAAGGCACTGTATTTTGATTTTTAAGAGCGATTATCTATAACATTTTGGTGAGGTTACCAGACGACTGGAAAACGCTATGTTGTGTCCTATTTTATAAGAAAAATGGTAGTAAGGAGAGATTTGGGAAAATTATAGGTTAGTTAGCTTAACATCTCTGGTTGTAAAGTTTCTGGAAAAAGTAATGAAAAAGATCTCATATAGAGAAATATTGAAGATAACAAGTATTGTACGACTTCAGTCAGCATGGTTTCAGAAAAGGGTAGGTTCATAACAGAAAATATGCATGAAGTTAATGAAGAAGAATAAATTTAGGCAGGGGAGATCAAAGAATTTTAGTTTTTAAAATTTACTATTATTTAAAAATATTAATAAATAATGTATAAATCATTTACATTGAATTTTAAGGGAGATATTTTATATAAGGTGGAAAGAACTCTTCTCCCTAACTTGCTGTTTCTCTTATTTTCATGTTCTCCAAAATAGCTTCCAATCGATTTGTCAAATCCAGAGCAATGCCTATTCTAGAAGGAATATAGTATTTATAAGGCCTTCTATTATTAATTATATTTATATTATATATATTATTTATAATTATATAATTATTATATTAAATATTATTATATATTATTAATTATATATATTATTATTTTATTATTATTATTAATTATTATATATTATTTTTATTACTTAAATTATTATTAAAGATGAATGAATTCAAATTTATTTATTATCACTCTATATTTAATGTTTAAAGCAAATATTGTTATTATATTAATTAATTAAGATCCTTCACCCTTATAAATCATTTAATACAGCAAATGAATGTGAGACTAAGATTGGATTAGTCAGCATACAAAACCAAGTCTTTAATTCTTATTTCAATCACTTGTTTAGTAGAGTTCTATCTATTATTCAAGTAAGTTATCCTTATTGTCGTCAGTTATAATAGACAAAAAAAATAATATAATGTATATACATGAGCCTCTCTAAGCTGGTCTTCTTTATATTACTAATTGGCCTTCTTCACTGCATGGAGTATACAATTTGGTTTCATTATATCTCAAAAAAATATAATGTTATTGTTAATTTGATCTTATAAATTAATTATTTTATTATTTAATCAGTGGCCACTGTGATGTTTGATTGATTCTATTAATAAATTTTGTTATTGAGCCTAATCCTAATCTTATTTTGACATACTTACCTTGCTCCTTTAGAAGTTATTTAATAGGGTCTGGCACTCTGCCAATCCTAATTTTAATCCACATCATTTGGCTTGCACATTTTTTGACGGCGTACTTGAGACATGACTTTACCCCTCTACCTGAAGCTGGATTTATTCATGTAAATCAAATTTAGAAAGTGGAAGGGATTAAAACAATAATTTTTTGAGGTTCTCAGTCACTAAAAATTTATTTTTTAAAATACTGTTAAATTTTTAATTATTAATAGTTAACTTTCTAATTATTATTAAAATAAACTAGCTTAGTATTATAAATACATCATATAAAAGAATAATAAAACAAAAATAACATAAAAAATATTATATAAATAAATATAGACATATCAATATCACATATATCATTATCTAAGGTTAATATAACTTTTAATAAATATATATTTTTGACACGCTGAATTCAAAAAAAATAATGTAAATTAAGTAATTTAATTCTGATACGTTAATATTTAAATCGTAAATTGGTTCTAATATATAATTTGACACTAAAGGGAACAATATTAATATAATGTTCCTTTTAATTTCAAATATATCAGTAAATATTTATGACTATATATATGTATAGATATTAAAGTTGCCTTGGTCTATGAGCTCTTTATGTAAGCTCTCTACATTGAAAACTGACAGCGCTTCGCTTTACCCTGCGTGGTGATCATGCTTATTATATATCATTAGTAGGGTGAAACTGTTAGTATCTGCGCGATTTTCATAAAATGGTATTTTTTATCAGCCATATGATATCCGATATGAGTCGGGTTTTAATTTCTTGGTTAGGTTTTTAATTTTTACAGAAACAGTTTTCTCCTAAACTGTTATTTTCTATCTCTTGTACTGTTCCATTACTTATAAAAAGTATGGTTTGAGGTAAATTTTTGCTTTTACAGCAACGAATATCTCCAATTCCATGGAAGTGTGTTTTTTTTTTTATGATTTATCTTGCTGGTTAGTGGCAAGATATTTTAAGTTTGCTAGAATTCATCATAGTACAAAATCATTCAAAATTGAGTTCACTTTTACTGCGTATTGAAAAGTCAAATATAACTGATCCCGATCAGGTTCACAAGGAGACCAATCGGATCATCTGAAGATTATAACATCATGAAGATAATGGAGACAGAAACACACCAGAGCTGGATCACCATATCATGAGCCTCAGCAATACGTTCCGTTTATTGCATATATGGGATATTGTATGGATCCACTTCATGGTTTCTTAATATTCGGGCTTACCATGCTACCGGCCTTTTATTTATAAGCATGTCGCCGTTCCCTAATAATCAAAGAATATACTCAATCCTGACTCTAATATAATTTTATTCCCTATAGACAGCTTATACATATTTGTTAAACCTTTTGACTAAGTCTGCAAGAAACCCTCTTCCGGAAGCTGCTTTAACATAGGGTGGGGAAAATTCTAAACTCTTTATCTTATGGTGATGTTTTAAATTACATGTTTATCTCTATTATATACACTAAAATCTTGTAATAATTTTAGCACTGCACTTCACTATACTACTTCCTGGTCACTACTAGAGGTTCGTGGTGAATCCAAAGTTAAACACAGTTGTTGCACAGATTAGATGCTCAAAACATTTAAAAATTCACTTTTTTAAATTATAACATACTGATTAAAAAGAGCAGAGGCAAAAGTATAGATTATAATAAATGTAAATCTTCACTACTCACAGTTAGAGAGAGAAGGTCCAATTGGTCAAAAATATTTCCTCTAAATGGAAATTTGTAGAATGGATTATTCTAATCAGAGTATCTTGAGTAACATGGATATTGAAATTAATTTTTTATGTTCCTGCATATCATTAAATTTATCACTTGACCTGCCATGTCCTTTAATGTTTTTATCTTACACTTAATGAATAATGCACTGTTGGTAATACTACAAGAGTCTCCTTTCTATAATTATATGCTAGAAGCTTTAGAGTACACCTATGCATGTTTCACTTTTTTACAATGTATTCTTTAATTATTATGTTGTTAAAGAGTGATTTTTATGTAATCGTGACATAATTTTTTTTGATTAAAATCAGCACTAGTTTGCATAACAATTTACGTTCCACTCTATATAGTGTCTTTTTAAGAAATAGATTAGCGTATAATTATTTATATTTATATCATATATTATTATATTTGGTTATTATTGATATTTCTTAAGGTATTTAATCTTGATTTGCTTTCACATGGATATATAAAATGTAAGTTAATATAAGCAATTTCATTAGGTTATCAATTGGTATGAAAAACAAAGAGGTCTTTTTTCGCATGGTACTTTTAAGTTATTAAAATTATAGAATTAATGTGGTATAATTTTACAGTGCTGACTTAAATATTTATTTCTCAAAAGAACTAATTTCTGATATTATAACCAGAGTTGTCTAAAGAAGAGTTTGAATCATATTTTAAAGAAGAGTTCAGCTTTATCAGATTATCATATAAGGGATTTGGAACAGTGAATTTTAACCTTTCATTATTGTTTTTTAATATAAGCCCATGTCACACACACACACACTGAATTTTATATAAAACTTATTGAAACACAATCGAGTATATCATAATCACTAGATCGAGATCCTTCACAATCGGACTTTGAAAAGTTCACGCGGTCATTTTTCACATGCAGTTTCAACTAATAATTCAGCTTGCGCATTAATTTCATAATGGTTCCCCTTTTCTATTCTATTTAGTTATAAATTTCTAGCTGATTTATAATCCAATTCTAATGATATACACATATATCAGTAGTAAATGTAATATTACAATGTTATTTTTATAAAACTGTTTAAAGTAATCTAGTTTAACAAAATTTGCTATGAGATCATTGATTACTCCAAATTTTTACCGCATAATTAGCTCTAGAACTGGAATACCGATCTGGAGTATTTTTTGAGTGTATGAAATTATTTAGTTTTGCACAATAAAATATATGCAACTCAACATGTATTCTTTATTGTCAAATATAAGACAACACCCATAAATACTTTACATAGTACCATAAATGCTATAATATTATATGAAGAAGCCTAATCCCTAAATAATCTTTTTAATTCAGTTTTTGCTTTTATTATTATTGTTGAGCAAAGTATCTATTTATAGTAGATAAATTTATCTATTCTCCTTTTCATCTTTGTCCCAAGTTATTTATACTTTATATTTTGTTGTTGTATGTGTAAATACACCTAATTGTTGCCTCCTATTGTCCAGAACAAATATTTAGGATGGTCAAAAGACCATTTATAAATAGGAAAGAAATATTTAGCTAAAAGTTTAGTAAAAATCCATTTTCATTATTTTATTAATACGAGGATATTCACTAGTCGGATGTACATCCAAGTCATTCTAAGTAGTTTCACGTGATTCTTTATAGGGCTCTATCCACACTACTATTAGTCGTCTAACTCACTATAATTAATTTTTTTAAACTCTCGGTGAATACGTATTGTAACTATCTAAGTTGCAAAATTGAAGCCCCTATTGTTAAATATTACAATGAGACCTATGATAACAAGAATAATTTTCACTTTTCAGAAGAATGAAGAATAACTACAGTCTATCCATATAGATTACAGGTTATCATAACCAAAATCCTACCTAGTTTCACATTCAAACTCATTCACCAACGTATTACGCTAATATTAATATATTCGTAAGATATGTTAGCCACGTGCTATGAGATAATGGACATGGCTACATCTAAATCTGAGAGAAAGAAGTCGCATTATTTATAAGAAACAAATTACTAATAATGCATTTGTCTTGAGATTCTTCGAGACCACAAAATGAATTTGTCAGTATTCCTCAAAAGCAATTTGAATATTGTATAAGGCTCTTTCAATGTAATATACCAACAGAAATAGCAAGATTAACCTTAGTATGTAATGCAATATCAATCCTATTTAACTTAAGTCCTGGCAGCTATATCATTATTATGAAAAAAATTAGTTGGTTAGAGAAGGTTAAATCATGGGTTCGACAAATATACAATTCGGCATTTTGTCGTTTCTACATGATTCTAAATACGTCATTATGAGCTAAAAATGAACACATGTAACTTATTTTTACATGTAATTTAATATTCAACAGAATATACCTTGGTTACAGATGGTTCGAGTCAAGTATAGTGACATTAATAGCCGGTATTACGTCTTTCTAATTTATTAAGAGGCTTTTTACTTATATTTTTTAAGTATTGATATTGTCAATACAGAATTAGCCAAATAAAAATTTATTTGTCAAAAATTTTATAATGTATTATTCCATCAAACAAGGCTAATCAATCGACTGTATACAACAAGCACATGTATTTTGTAAATTCACGTTATTTATATAAGTTCCACTATCTAACTTGAAGAATTTTGTAGGACCTTCAAAATTATCGTAATTTAATAAATTTTTTAAATTTTTATCTACTGAAATCGTACATCAATCTAAGCTGTATTTATATATTATTGATACTAGAGAATGAGAGAGTTAATCCATTCTAGTCATTCTCCATCTATTTCTCTCTATATTATGGACATTTGTAATATGCACTAACAAATCCGCCTATGTTCTGTGACACTTTTATTTAATCATTATTTTTTTTTTATTGGACAATATTTTAATAAATTATTTCACCCCAACTAATAAGATTCCTAAAGAAGTGTATTATAACAGTGAACTGTTGTTTGTTAACCCCAAATGAGCATGCATTTATTGGTAGTTCATTCACACCTAATAATATATGTGTCTGGATTCTTATCTTGTTATTTCTCAGTGTTTATCGCTAAAGTATTTTATGTATCATTCAGGTTTTACACAATTTGAGGGAAGGTATATTCACTCTGGTTTGTATTGTAAGGGACCAACTGCTATCACACGTATCATTATTTTGTATTATTTATTTTTCACTATAAATCTATAGATAGCAATGTTTTGTAATATGTTGTTCATTTGAAACCTTTTATGTATAAGTCATTATTTCAGACTGTACACTTTATTTTAATTTTTTGTGCTACTTGTCTGCTGATATAAAAATTTATTCCGACCCAAGAATATCATAAAACACTGCGGTATATGACTTGTATGTTAGTTTTTAACTTTAATACATAAGATGATGGTTCGAAACACGTAGAAGGGGTGATGTTTTGAATGCGTTAATCAATTTAGGAACTTTAATCAATACAATTTGCTCACTTGTTCATGAGAATATAGATTTTTAAGGTGGAAACATTAATTCACAAACATTTAGAATACACACTACTGTGGCATTTATTTTTATATTTAGTATTTTTTGGTTTCTATATTGAATGAGGGTCCACTGTAGTTTTTTAATCTAACAAAATCGAGAGTGCCATGAAATTACAATTTCTTACATTTCAGTTAAAATTTAAACCTACAGTTTTCTACATTTATGATTTAGTACCTATATTTAATACAACCTCCTAATCCTTTTAACTATTTTCTATTTTTGATTCAGGTGTTTGACTCAATGGAGTAACTATTCAAATTTATGGTCATATAAATCTAGGCGGTGTTGTATTGTTTGACAAATGGAACAACCACCCTTTTTGCTGTTTCAGTGTTTTTTTGTTCTGTTTTTTGCATCACATCAATTGTAGTCTTATGACGCTATTAAGCCATAATACGCAAGTTTTTATACGTTATGTATTAATAATATATCAACTATTTTATCCTTTACATTAATTCCCAATTCTATTATGAACTTCAAATGCATTATTAAAAATTTCATCTAAATTTGGATAGGTATTATTTGTAATGTTTATATTTGGGTTTGATATATTTCCAGGCAACTGTTATCTAAATAAATACTAATTAATATTCACTTACTATTAATTTTTAAACTATCTATTTTGGCTTTCTATTAATTTAGCCTCACTGATCGAGGTGTAAATTCTGATTTGGTTAATTTTCAAATTTTAACCGTTTACATTGGTGAAGTACCGTTGTGAAGGGACCTGTAGTTACTGAGGACCATCATCTCTTTTTTCCCGAAGTGTTAATTTTTGCCATATACGCATGTTTTTTATATTGTGAAATGACTCAAGTAACTTTAGTTGTTCTCAGTGAGCATATTATAATGTTTAGTAAGATTTTAATTGATTTTTTTTTCAAGACTTTTTGAAATCAAACCATGCGAAAAGGTTTCTCTCATTAATTTTATCAAAATTTTTCTTGTTTTTTTACTTGCCTAATTATATTTGCCTTGCGAGCCCTTTCCATGAGATTTCAGGGAGCTGAGTCCGGGTCTTAAAACCGAGAAAACCAGTTTTCAATTACTGCACTAACTTAAACTATAGAGAGAGAAAATAGTTCCTGGACAATAGATCTTGACTTTTTATTTCATTTCAACTTATAAAAGAGAATGGAGGGATGTCGAGCCTTATGGTCGAAGAACCAGGCATTTTTTCACAGAATTTTGATCTGCGCTTTCAAATGTGAATTCTTGACAGTCAGCGTAAACATTTTTTATTGTAAAAGTCTGTAACTTCTTTTAATTTTGTTTTAAATTTAAGATGAGTATTCTCTAACGCATAAGCAGGATACTACAAAGAGAGTCAGCTGTGATCTTGAGTTGTTAGTCAATTCCTTTGTAGTGGCACACTTTTTTAGTGCCTCTTTGTTATTAACATAAGAGTCATAAACTTGTTGAAAGACACTGAGGTGCGGCTTGCCTCCTGTGAGAGAGTTTTTCAACAACGTTTTAATTACTTGTGGGTCCACTCATACCACTATCGAAAAATAAATTTTTTTTATATGCTTTTTTAGCATGTAGAGTCCAAAATATTCTTATACACACAATACTAACAAGTTTTATGACAGATTAATCTCAGGGGGAAAATGTCTACGGTACTATATGCGGTATATTATTTTTTATTAAAAAGTCTCGAATTATCAGGCCTATGTGGTTTCAACTCAAATTTATTTATTATACTATTTATATTCAGAATTACAGTATATGGTACATATATTTTTGTGCCTATATTTTCTATACAGGCTTTATATTTTTATCAGACCCTATTTTACTTATTATTTATTCATTGTCTACCCCTATCGTGGCCTTTCAATGTCTTATTTTTCTTATATTCATTACGCACTAACTCTCTTGAATCTACATATAGGCACTATGTGGCTTCAAGCTCAGAATGGTATACTTATAATATTCTACTACTTGAAATTAAGCGACAGAAGGAGGGCCTACTTTTTGTGCTATACTATCTTCTATACGACGCTTTTAATTTTATCAGACCTATTTTTATTTATTCATTAGACGCTTTATTAGTTTTAAAATCCAGTATATAGCCCTATATAAATTATAATTCTAAGACTACATATACAGACCAGCACCAGGAAACTCAGCAATTACTGCGTAGTACTTAGGACCATCTCCTTACACTACTGCGCTCCTCCATAAAAGAAAAATAATGGCATTGAGTTTAATGAGAGTAAAAAAAGGGAGAATTGCAAAGAAGATTAGTTTTACCAAAATTTATTATCCTATTAGAAATTATAAATGTATTAAATATTTACATTGAATTTAAGGGAGATATTTTATTAATAAGGTGAGAAAATGCGAACTTCACTTCTCCTCTAACTTGGCCCTGTTATGATCCATCACTGTACACTCAAATGCTTCAACAATTGCACAGATCCAGAAAGCCCACCCCTTTCTGAATAGGATAGGAAAATTAATAGGCTACTTCTATATTATATATTATATTAGTTATTACTATTATTATTGATATTAATAGAGAGTTATTATTATTATTATTTTATTATATTTTATTATTATTTATTATCTATATTAATCTCTATTTTTATTATATATTCACTTATTATTAGATAAATATGCACATGTTAAATTAATTTATTCACAAATATAGTGATAAGATATTAAGAGCCAGAGTGGGGGTGTCAGTTTGAATAATTAGAGCGGCCCCTTTCACCCGAATTCATTTATACAATATGCACATGCTCGCAGACTCGCAAAAAGATGGATATCACTACGCCATGCGATCGACAATACACCCAAGTCTTGTGATTCTTATTTCATACCCTTTGTTTTAAGAGTTCTCCAAAGACTCAAGTGAGTTAATCACGTTTATGTCAAGATATAAATAGACAGCAAAAAATAAAAATATAAAGCACTACCAGGCCCTCTTCCTAAGTCTGGCCTTCTTCTATGAATCTACTTGGCCCTTCTTCCCAACTGGCATGGAGTTCAGGACAATTTTCTTCTTATCTCAAGAGAGAGAATTAGAGTGAATCTCCACGAAGTTTTTGACTTATTTTCATAATTATTATTTTTGATTATCAACTTGCCAACTGACACTTGTTGATGATTCTTTCATAATATGTTGTGATTGCCTAAATAGGCAGAGCAAAGACACCAAAAGTCTCTGCATTATTTAGATGTTATATGGGTCTGCGCCTCTGCGCTGAGCTAAAATTTTATTCACATCATTTTGCTTCTCGGCACCATCTCTTTCTGCGAGGCTTGCATGACATAGCATCTACCTTGAGCCCTGCGAATTTGCCATCTAAACATTAGAAAGTGGAAAGGGATCAACAATAAATTTTTTGATTCGTCTCAGCGGAAACAATTTTATTTTCTATATTTAATTTTTAATTATTATGAAAAGGTCACTTATTTATATAAATCTTCAATCTTTTAAGTGGCCATAATTCGAAACCACAAAATAATAAAAAACTTAACAATAAAAAAATTATTTAACATACACTAAATTAAAATGTACAGCTATGTCGATATGATCATACCATTATATATGATAAAAAATATTTTTGACAGAGAATGCAGAACAACCTTTTAGAGATTTATGGAAATCATACTGACCTCAATGGACCGCGGATGAACCAGCTTGACGAATCGCAAAACCACTACACGATCTAGAAAGGGTCAATCGTCTCGACCTAACCTGCACAGGCAAAGGTAAACCGTAAAGCCTACTAGTCGCCGGGCTTTAAAGCATGTACAAACTGCAACCGGTATGCCCGCATGTGTAAACGTTTCCTTAATACCTTCCACACCGTCGTTTTTTGGCACCTTCAAGTTCGTGACTTTGCTTTCCGAACGGGTTTTCTTAGGGCTATGAGGAAGAGGCCCTGGATACGCGTGCCCTACCAATCCTGGTACAGTACTTTGGGGCCGGTCCCCTGTACTTTAGCCTTTTACAAAAGACAATCCTTAGTTGCAAATTGCCCTATAACATCGGCGAATGTTTTTGCACATGGAGGATCACATTGGAAAACGTAACGATACGCACGTTAATTTCGTAATTACATGAATTCACACTTAGCCAAAATTGGTACGAAACACAAGAAAAGGCTTTACGCTCAGGGAAACTCTTCGCCCATGTCAGTATGGGAGCACGGCACGCTAGACCAAAGACTACATCTGAATGCGCGGCATGCGCGGTAATGTCCCCGGGAGCCCTATCAGGAACTGTCGTCTTGCTTAATAAGAGTTTTATGCCCGCAAGACTGAAGTCCACAAGCCTTTGAAAATAAAAGTGTTCCCATAAACCTAAAGGCTGGATGAACAAGTTATGCAATGTGGTATTTAGGTGGTCGGACATGGCGTTGATAAAGAGATGGAGTCTGTTGACATAAAAAGAGTGTGGTACAACTAAATGCCAAATAAAGACTCATCAATGGGAAATATGAAGATTCCTTCTCCTTTCACAGGGTTCAGTGCTGGGGCCAACATTTTGCCTATGGAACCTATACTGAATTAGACCAGGGACTAATCAAGGTTTCTAAGTTTGCAGATGAGACCCAAAGTGGCTACTTCAGCTAGGAATATGTAAAGATGTAATACACAGATTTAAAATTATCTGAATAAACATACATGAGGGTGGTGCAGAGTAGTGCATATGAATATAATAGTATAAGAAATGTAGGTTCTTCACCTTAAGTACTATCAAATAGAAAAGTGTTTAGAATTGACTGATATGAGATATGTGGGATTGGCTTGAATCTGTAGACCAAGAAAGAGATCTATAGGTGATGATTGTATATGCAGTACTTTGGAGAAGTAGCTATCAGTGTTTGGAAGCAAGGAATAGAGCCAATAAGATGTTGGGCATAATCGCAATGTGTTTACAAGAGCAAGGAAGTTAATAAGTAAACTGCACAACAGCTATGTTAGGCCATATTAGAGTATGTTGACCAGTCTTGCCTTATTTAAAGAAAGACTTTAGATTTGCTCGAGAGAGTGCAACGTAGAGCAACAAGGATATTCTGGATTGAAAGGTAAGAGCTATAGAGAGGCTGAAGGAGAGACTTTTATGTAGAAGAGACTTTTCTCGAGACAGAGACATTGAATAACATAGTGCGAGAGAAATATATATAACATCATCACGATTAATACGGAGACCAATAAGAGAAGGCAGAGCACGGACGGAGACCAAAGGAGAACTATAATATGCACACAACTCAATTATATAATATCTATGCCATACTTGAATGCGTAATGAAAGCGAGACCCAGCAACAGCGGCTGGGTTAAATATAATTGGAATTGTTTCCGCATAGTGAGAGTTTTTGAAGATATGCAGTACTCGATTTGCATTAATATAATGAGAAGGGATTGGATAGGTAAATTATTTGTTTTGTATTTATATATATATATTATTTGGAATTAAGCCCAAATTGCGGTGTTTCTTGTTTCTAGCATGTACGTTGGAAGGTTATTCATGTTATTATGACTATAAAGTTCAATAAAGTCTTGTGGTGTGGCTTTGTGCCATGTAAGCTTTAGATCACACGGGTTTTTTTTCTTTAGCTGTAGACTTCTGGTGTATGCTATAATGTAGTGTACGAGATCGCACATAAGAGGTAACTATTAAGGAAGTGCATAACATCGTGGTTTTTTTCGTATGTGATTTAATGATTGTATCTATCTGAATGGACACGTCCTCAAATAGGCCCATGTGGCTCTGTATCTGTTTCTTTATAAACTAGAACTCGGAATTCTAATTTTTCATATAATAACAAATTTAATATCCAAGGAGACATTCTCTCATATTCCTTGATTATACCGTTCAAGGTAAATACCTAAAACCTAGTTCCATTTTACAATCAATTCCCATTAAAATTGAGCATCCACACAGCTTTGCACTATCGACATTTATAGCATGGATTTTGATTCCTTCAGAAAGCCTGACCACTAACACCATATAGTCACTAACACTTGCCACAGAGTTTCCCTATTAATATTGTCATACACCTGCTGAAAGCTGCTTATCCTGCTTATAATTTATGTGCCTCGTATGTTCAATCATTTGGTTCCATGTAAAATTGATCTACGTAAGAAATCCTTCTTCATCAATCCCTGTTACTCGACCTCTCTCTCTCAACAACAAATACCAGCATTATCCTTATCTACACCACTCATATAAACAGTTCCCCTTTCTCCTACCCTTATATTAGAGGTACTATAACTGAGCTCACTCCATCTAATCCTTCGCAATTTGCCCGTCAATAAACGCTGTTACAGAACAAGTTCCATATTCTGTCAATCAAATCTCGTCTTTATTATGATTCATTTCACCAAGAATTCCAAATATATCGGGTGTAACCATTAACTTCATCTTTTCACCTGAGCCTAATTAACCAGACATTCATCCCCATAAAACGACTAATTTCTTCAATCACTAATCATAACTCACAATAGCTTCCACAACAAATCACACTCTCATTACGCTAAGGTTAATGCTGAAGTTTCGCACATATCGTTCCTCCACAACTCACTCTCACATTCATTTCATCAGTCACGAAAGTCACTCTTTCCTTATTCTATGAAGATTTTCCCTACTCATTTTTCCTTAGCACTTTCGTACTATCCTTTCAGAGAGAGCCTCTATTACTATGTAAGTCTTCACCCGGTTTAACGTAACCCCATTTACCCTCGCAAAACTGTTCATATATATACCTCTATGTTTTTACCTACCCCCCCATAATCATCTTTTTAGTCTTCCACTGTCTCATCATTATATATTTTTCCATAACACCCGTGAACACTGTTCTTTTGCGACTCGTATTGACTTTTTTTTGGGCACATTCAAACAACGCCGTCTTTTTTCCTTCTAATCGGTTGTGCAACGTTTATCATATACAACCGACTGCTATCTATTGATATTACTTCCAACTAATTAGAACAACATCCACATGCATTCTCTGTCTAGCTAAAAATCTCGCTCAGTTGCAGATCAGATTTGTTCGTCTTTGTGTTCAAAATATAATTGATCTATTATGCAGTTGCCTACTTATATACTTTTCCTTCCAATCTTTTTCACTTCAATTATCTCTTCTCTTGAATTCACCCAACTCTTCCTGCATCTTCTTTCACATCCATCCTATGCCTCCGAGAGCTCCTATCTCCGATCTATTGCTCTCCATATAATACTTAATATACATAACACTCATAATAACAATAAAAATCGGAGTCATGCACTGATTCCTCTTCCCAAACTTCACTATGAATATACACTACATCACAATACTTCACATCTCTTTCTTGTAACCACAAAATCCACACACTTTCACTTCGATCAACTATTCATCTATCTACGCCCGATACTCTCCGTGTATCGTTGATTCAAGACTCCTTGTGTCAGAAGATGTTACTCTATACCCTCACAACCTTCTCTCCTCCGAGCAAATTCAAATCACCTTCCACATATTACTCCTCTTCCACTCCACATAAGGCACCAATTATACCATCCCCTTTTGCTTTTTCGACCATTTACCTATCCAACCATTTAAGGAGCCCAACACAATCAATCTCCTACACAATCCATCAAAATCATTCAGATTATTCCATGAAAGTCACATTCTTCTCAACATCACCCCTCACATGACACGGTACCATCATGTATTACAACCACACAAATCTAATCTCTAAACTTAAGAAGTTTTTTTTTTTGCTCCATTTTAAAGTGCCAAAAAAAGGGATCACAAGTACTACGTTAATCAAACTCTTACTAACAGGACATATACATCCAGATTGCACTCACTTCTTCGCCCTCTTCATCACCAGCACACACACATTCATCCACCACAACTAACTTGGCTTTCATCGAGCTTCACTTTCAGTCTTTGTTTTGCAGTTCGGACAGACAGAAGACCAATCATTAATTTTGACGGCGGGGCTTCACTATATATTTATAGCGAGTCCATGTAACCGTTCTAGGCTTGCTTCCTCACCAGATGTATATGTCTTTTAGTACATTAGTCGCCCTTTACTGCAGAACGAGTGTGAGGAGAGCAGATTTTATTGCATTTATAATTAAATTACTAATTTTATCCACTTATGTTTTAGAGCATGAGTATCTTATATCCTCACTGTATATCTTATATCCTTTTTATAGACTTTGATCAGAGCGATATGTAAAATTGTCTACAAAGTTTATATAGTCTAAAAGTGTGAATAAGTTTTGGCGAAGTTTGCTATTTGAGTAGGGAGTTGTGCTGCTGGTTGTGAGCGTAAGTAGATCTTACAACTGTAGGACCTGTACATCGAGTATGTTTATATGGACCCAGTCACTGTTATGAGTATGCATGAGTATTCTCGTAGGTTTAAGTAACGGGGACTAGACACCACATGGTCAGCATGGAAAACTAGGGTCGACAATCAAATAAAATATTTCCTGTTCTACCCGGCGCAGGGCGTTAGATATTGGTTAGGTTATGTTGATGAAGTGAGTGATTTAAAGTTAGTTAATAGGTTAATAATGTTAAGCGGAGAGGTGTCCCCATACCATAACGTATACCAATCTGTCCCTTAGTTCGCTTCCATAATGACTCGACAGAACATAGCGGGAAGCCCTCATTTGTCCCTACACTACAACAGGATATATATGAAAAAAAGGTGCTTTCTGTAATAACGTGGATGGCTTAGTGATAATCAGCTTACCGGTCACTGTTAACTCAACGACTGCGTATAATACAAATGTTATGAATCCCGCTGAGTGAGAAAAAGTAAAAATTTCACTTTGAACTCTATTAGTCTTAAGGAGAAACTGACTACTACTGTCGCGAGAGCATACTCAAGTGACCAGTGAGCTTTATCCACTAAGGCGCAATACCAAGATTTCCCAAAAATGGTACATACAAGAATAGTTCATTAAAGAGCCGCAAGTTTTTCTCATCCCAATAATTGGAAGACTTGAGTTCACTCAATAGTGCCAGTTGCGATGTTTTTATGGTTTGTATGTAACGGGTAGTGTCTATCTCCGATTATAGCAAGAGTGGATGTGAATCGTAGAGTGAACTATCATATCCAGTAATATATCTGGTGTGTGCAGGGCACATCTACACACCCACAAGCCAAATTCAGAGCACTATCTTCTCTACTCTACTTCAACGACGCGTTCTCTCTCATAGAGTGAAATTTGCTTTATCGCTACATTACAGCTGATATATATAATTATATATATATATATAATATTAGTTAATTATATAATATAATATATATATATTATAAATATATATATATATATATATAATTTAATAATATATATAAAATATATAAAATATATAATTAATATATAATATATAAGTCTAATTTATAGGAAAGGAAGCATTACCGCATCAGCATTCCGTAGGAAGTGAAAAAATTAGACATAACGCATCGCGATGTATTAAAAATTGACAATCCGGATATGCATTCAACTAACATTAATATTAATATTAATATATATATAATTAATATAATATATAATATATTATTAATTATATAAATATATATTATATTAATAATATTATATATATAATATATATATAATTAATTAATATATATAATAATATATAATAATTTATTAAAAATATATTAATATATGTATATAAATATATGTAATTAATTATATATAATACTAATTATAATTAAAATCTATTTAATAATATTAAATTAATTATTATAATCTTAATAATATATATATAATATATATATATATATATATAATATAATATATATACTATATATATATATATATTAAAATATATATATATATATATATATTTATAAATATTAATATTATATATATATAATATATTATTATCTAATATATATATAATATTATATATTAATATAAGTGATGTAAATACTTTATAAGCGAAACTATATACGTCCAGTTTTGAATTTTTTTTATTTTATTTTTAAATATATTATATATAATTTCCTACAATCAGATGAATGAATTTAAGTGGTTACGAACATGATTCAAAAATATAGGACCTTTCATTATCCGTTTTACGACTCCGTAGTTAATTTTTTTTTCTTTTTTTTTTTTATTTAGTACTTGAAAGGAATACTCAAAGGGTAAAACGCAAAGAAATGCAGGATTGTAGGGTCTTCTCACGGCCTTCCGGGTGAACTAAAGTTAGGACTCATAATTTCCCCCCCTCCGGAGGGGTCCCCAGACACCCCTTTAGGTATTTTGGGAGTGTCGCGGGGTCCTCCGCCCCTCTCCTAACGGGTAATGGAAATACACCCCCTCATCTGTCCCCCGTCACGGCCCGAGTACCCTAAAATTTTTTTTTTTTTTTTTTTGCATTATTTTTATAATTTTTTTTATTTTAACTTATTTTGTAATATTTTACTACAAATAATTTTAAAATGAATTGGTTAACAAAACAAACATTCTTCTTTTGAGATATGTATCATATACGGAAAAAAATTATATATATTGAGCTACTATTAATTTTTTTTTTTTTTTTTTTTAACTATTTTTTATAATAAGCCCATATACAGCTGATCAAATATTGTAATTGTTTTTCTTGTAATAGTATACTTTTTCGAGATATTTCATTATTTTTTGAAAAAAATATTTAACATAATGTGATTTTTAAAAAATATTATTTAAAATACCTTTCAGTATTATTAAACATGTCCGTTACCACTGAAAATCATTGTTGATATCATCATATACTAGACATATATTTAAAAAAAAAACATAAAAAAAAATAAAACTGACGGAGCCGTATTTATGTTATAATTAATAATATATATATATATAATAATATATAATCCGACTGAACTATGTTAATAAAGCAACAGTTAACTATGCGTAAATCCTTAATCGTTAACAAAAAACAATTAACGGGCGTTATTAATCATTAAGCGTTTTATTCGGCTAACCAGAATGTAAGCGGAAGTTATATCGTTAAATTCGTTAACGTTAAACGTTCAAAATATGTTTAGGAATATGTAAAATAATAATTGTTAATTTTTCCATCCATTATTGCATTGCCAAGGATAGTCACATTATTCTTAATGGAAAAATTTGATATATATATATATCATAATATTATATAGTATATATATATATATATATATATCTATATATATTAATATATATAATATATTATATAATATATTATATAATATTAATATATTTAATATATATATATTATATATATAAAAATATATTATATATATAATATATATATAAATATTAATATATATATTTATAATATATCATAGTATATAGTATATATATTTATATATGATATATATATATATATATTAATTAATATAATATATTGATATTAATAATATATAATATATATATATATATATAATATATTTATATTAATATATTTATAATAATATAGTCGGTTAGTGACTAATATAATATAATATATATATATAGTAATAATATCATTATATATAGTATATTATATATATAATATATATATAATATATATATATATAATATATATATTATATATATTATATGAGACGATGCTTATAGAAGGGCCCTGTTCCAAGATAAGAGGGGGCCAAAAATAAATAAATAAATAAATAAAATACAAAAGAAAAAATTAAGGAAAATGGAAAGTAAACCTACTCTGTCAACTTTGCCTAACGCATAATCTCCCTCACAAGGCCGCGCAAGCACGCGGAAACCTTAAATAGAGGAGAATTGGAATATTCAGGGAAGATAGAAGAAATCAAGGAGTTCTACAAAACAGATGTTGGCCGGAAAGAAGGAGGCACCCACAACGAGTAAACCTTGGAGTCTCCAAATTCACACAATTTTCATGTGAGAACAAAACACCTCTTGTGTGTTACAAGGGGCGACGCAGTGGTGGAGGAATGCGGAAGGTCAACTCCCCCGAGCACCTGCGTGGGTATCACTCATAGAAAAGAGACAGGGCACCAACGCACGTCGCCAAGCAGAAAGAGGGTCCTAGGGAGTCCCAGAAAAGTAAAATGGACCAGTTATAAACCTTCTTAGCCCTTAGATTCAACCACATCCCAACGGAGGGGTGGAACCCGGATCCCACCCCAAATGTGAAGGAACAAGTATTCCATACAGGGAAGAAATAAAACTCTTAATAACCTAGAAGTATTGAACACAGCAGGAAGAAAAAAAAATTCACTAGCAATTCTGAACAAATTCTAAAGCTTTCTTTGAGGGCATTTTGTTAAGCCAAACCCGATGTGAATGTGAGGTCCTCCAAGACCAAATTCCACTATTTTATGTTTATGTCCAAGAAATGTTTTAATGTTGGTTTACAGGAAGACATTAGAAAACCGTCCAGGGGGGATCATGGAAAGTTTGGGAGGTTGTTTTGAAAGGGAGATATGAAGTATAAAGTAGTTGAGATTTCAAAGAGTTGAATTTCACAGATTGGGGTACCACCTCGGAGAATTCCCGACCAGAATTTGGCAAGAATTGGAATCCAGAAAGCTGTTAACGAGCAGGCAACTCTCAGATACACAGGGAAGCACAAATTAAATGATAGTTGGAAGAAATGGAGGAGTATGAGTCCATCGGCAATAAGGAAAAGGAACAGAGTTATGAAGTGCAGCTTAAGCAAAAGATCGTTGATGGGAAAATTGTAGGATAAAGTTGGCAGATAAAAACCAGAAACCCCTGGAGGAAGAAACCCCACAAATTAAAAGAAAAGGGGGAAGAGGTTGCTTTCATCAACTAAAGAAGCTGAATGGAACGCATCTGAACAAAGAAACTAGAACAAAGAAGTAAGCAAAGCCGAAAAAGGAAAACCCAAATGAACGTGTAAATTAGAGGAGAGCAGACGCGAATATGCATACCCCTGTTCCCAAAAGCTTTAAATTATATTCAAGCGGCTAACCGCCACTCAAGACTCCCCTTATGGGTTCCACTAAGGGCAGCAAAGAACCAATAGAATCAATTGAGATCAGGAAAAGGAATGTCCACCAGTTGATCTTGAACGTCGAAAGCCATGCAAATGGATCAGAAAAGAAAAAAAAAGAGAAAGGGAACTGAGAAAGAAGACTGAAAATGAAGATGAATGCAAAAGGACAAAGAAGACAAGAAGTATAAGTTAAGCAAGAAATAAAAAAAAGGGCAAGGAAGATTATAATATATATAGATAGTTTACATATATATATTAGTA
>JABUQX010072352.1:0-67500 GCA_015478945.1 Trachelipus rathkii
TACTTGACTGTCTCGCAAGTTCGTTCGTATCTGTTACCCATTTCCGTTCTTCCAGTAGTTTTTCTAGCGTTCCTCTTTCCTTTTTCGCTTCTTCTTCTGTTTTTTCTTGTAACCTCTCACCCAGGTTGATTTACTTTTTCTCCAGTTATTCATTTATCTCTTTCCTCACTGCTTCTCTCGTCTCACTTCTGTTCCTTGCTATTTTTTCTTCTTCTCTTCCTGTATTTTCCTTTCTCCTTCTCTCGTTCAATTATCCTCTCAGCTCTTGTATTGCTCTCTTCATTGTTTTTCTCTCTTTGTCCCTCTCAGTTCTGTTTCTATTTTCTTGTTCTGTTCTCTCTTTCTGCGGTGCGTTTTCTTTTTCTTTACGCTCATCCTTCTGTACCTGCATCTTTCTTGCTTAACGCTTCATCGGTGATACTTACTATTCTTCTTGTTCACCAGTGTTCATCGTATACTCTCGTTACTTTTTCTCCTTCTTTCTAGCTATCTTTCATCCTTGTATCTTATCTCTTGTCTTTTCGCTTTCTAATTTTTCGTCGTTTTTCATCCACGATCTTTGTTACCGTCCTTCTTTTTATTATATTGTATTTTTCTTATGTGTACCCACAGCTCCTGCTTTACTTGGTTAGTTATGGTGTGTGGAAAGAAAGGGTTTTTGATTATTTGTCTTTGTCTAGTGATAGTGAAGTACGATTGGGGCATAACTTACTATTATTTTATCTATTTTTTCTTTCTTTTTTCTATCTCTTTCTTTTTATTTTCTTTACTACTTCTTTTCCTAATTTTTCTCTCCCTATTTTTAATTACTATTTATTCCTTTTTCTTTCTCTCTTTCTTCTCTCCATCCTCTAGTCTTCTGGTTTTCTTCGTTGTATGTTGTTGTGTTATGTCTCATCTCTTTCTGTTTTGTGCTATGTAATGTTAGTAATGTCTATGTATGTAAGATCCTAATCTTAAATGGATGGTATAGGTATACCGGACCTCGTGTGGTATAATATTTGATATAATATACTTATATATATAATTATTACAACTATATTATATATACATATTTATAAATTAACTTCTATATACTCTAGTTGAGGTATAGATCTAAATTATCTTTATCTCTCTTCTATATATATATATATTTACTCTCTGCTCATTATTATTATATTATTTCTCTATTTCTATTCATCTTACTCTGTCCAACTATATCTGTCACCTCCAGGGTACTTATCCCAATCTTGATTGGAAACAGTTGTTAATAATACCATAACTAATTACACTTATCCTACTGCAATACATAATACCCTCTACATACACAGTACTAATTAAATTAATTAGTCTTATGTCCTGTTTTTTATATTAATGTGATGCCCAGACGTAATCGAATTACTATCCTATATAATTTTCTTTAGTAATATTATATTTCTATATATATATCTATTTTTCTATTCTATATAATTCATATCTATTTCTCTCATTCTATCTTACTTCCTTATAAAATATTCTTATCAACATCGTATCGGCCCGTTCTCTCTCTTCTTCGCAACATATATATATATATTAAAGTACTTACAATTCATGTACAAGGTTTAAAGAATTACTTTTATGTTATGTCGGAATAAAATTTTGTTTTTTTATGTTTCTGTTTGGCTCTAACATTCTGGGATTATGATTGTTACTCGTTGGGCCGTATGTATTTAGAAAATCCTTCTTCGTATACATAACTTTTGATTTCCGAAAATGCTTCTATATCTAAGACATCAATATTAAATATAATACTAATAAAGTAATTCAAATTATTATAATCATTTCAACAATTTTATATTTGTCTTCAGTTTCTTGATCTTTATAGCCTAGCTTTCTGATTCGTATAAATTAATATTCTTCAATTCCACATATTTGACGGAAATTTCCACAAACTATCTTACCTTTCATATGTATTTCATAATTTTTCCATTTTTCATTTATATTATGTTATATTTCTGGCGAACGTGTTTTGGTCTCAGCCTCCTTCATATTCTATGGTCTCGAGTCGTCTCTCCTCTCCGTATCACAAAATCTATCCAAAAATATTTTATTTGCTGATCTCCAAAGATTTTTATTGCCTACTCCCATTTTCAAAAATTTCTCATTCTGTTCTCCCCCCATCTTTTTTTTCCTCATGAAATTACCTCTTTGTACTTTGGGTTATCGTCTTCCTGGCGTCGCCTTCTCCTCTCGTTTCGTCGTCCTCCTCTCTTCCGCTCTCTCATCCCCCGTAGTGTCTCTCTCTCCTCTGATCCTCTCCGTCTTTCTCCCCCTCTTCTCTTGGCTCCCGATTCTTTGTCTAGCTGAAAGTATCCACTAGCTTTTGACTTTTTTTTCATCAGCATAAGAAAGCTAGTTACAAAATGTTTTCTATATTTCTTCTATCCCTTTTCGATCCTGAGTCCCCGCCGTTCGGCCCCCACTCGCTAATTCGTACTTCTCCTCTCATCTTCACTTTCTCTCTCCCCCTTCCCCCATTTTCTTTTCTCTTTCCCTCATTCTCTCCTTCCCTTCCTCATTTTCTTCTCCCTTTTCTCTCTCTCAATAAAAGAAATGTTATTTTTCAAGTTAAATATTTTTTAAACTTCATAGAAATGTTTCAATTGTTAGGTATAAGTTTGGTTTGGTTAAGTGTAAATCTACATAATCTTACAGTACTCTTTTTATTTTATATTTATAATATTATATATATATATTATTTATTATATATTATATATTATTATCTTTATATAGTATTATATTATTATATTTGTTTGTTTATATACCTATATATATTATAATTATGTATATATTTATATTATAGGTATATATTATGTAATATTATATTATATATTTGTATATATTTGTTATTTATGTTTTAATGGTTTAGGGAGGATATTATATGAGGTAGTTGTATATTATTAGTTAGTATTTAGTGGTTGATGAGTATGTAGTATTATATTTATGATATTATTATATACACTAATATATATATAAAGATTCCCTAATCTATATGATATGTTCAAGCATCAGGAGTATAGTAGGTAGGTTATGATAGGGTATATAGGGTAGGGTATATAAGTGATAGTATTTATATTAGTTAGTATTGGGGGTAATAATATTATATATATGAGTATATATTATGTAATGATGATAATAAATTTTGGAGATAATACAGAGGGTAGCAAGGAGTAGGCCTTTACTGTGGTGATAGGTTGCTAATATATAGAATGAAAAGGAAGTTAATGTAAGTGTGCGTGATGGCCTGTAACGAAAAACCAGATTCCATTCTTAATTAGAATAGGTGAAATATAACCTAGTTTCTTAAACTAGATTTACTTAACAAATTTAACTAATAAGTAAATACTTATCAGAACTACCCTATCTAGGATTATTGGGATAGGTCCATATCGACTGAGGTATAGAGGCACTTCTAAATCTTGAAGTGTCCTACTCACAAATTACGCCAACTTTTTTTACTACACACTATTTCAATACTACATATACTACAACGTTATTTTATTGTTTCCAAATTCTACCATCTATTCTTTATCCTCTTCTTCCTTTTCTAGACACCATTCACCATGTGGAATTTTTCCTTTTTCCCACTATAACATCTACTTCAGATTTTATCTTCAAGTTATATCTTCTTTTTTATTACTTATTGTTTATCTATTTTTACCATCAATATTTTATTACGGTCACAATCTGAAAACAAAAGAATACAAATAAGAAGTCAAGAATTCTGTGCGTTAAGAAATACGATGCTCATCGCCGTTGATCCTAAAAATATTGTGATACTAATAATATTAATCACAATATAATAATAAAACGTTGCATCCTTTTTCACCCATCATCAGCCAACCCTGGAAATAACATAAAAACAATCAATCATTCCTTTTTCTCCCTCCTTTTTTCACCCATTTTTTCCTTTCCCACAGCCACTAACTTAACCCAATACCCAAACACACTACCTACCAACACTTCACAAGTACTCACAACAATCACACCTACAGAAATAACACTCTAAAAAAACGTAATTATCAGGCAGTTATTATCTTTCAACATCACTAACCACTTTTTCACTTTTCTCACATTGTCCCAGCCAATAATGATGATCACTCTCTGCCTCATTCCAACTTTTACACAGTACATACTTGCACTCTTCTTTTTCATCTTCACTCCTACTATCTTCATCTTCATTGCTCTCATACCCATACTTTTTTCTCCAAGCATCGAAACAACTTCTTTTTGTCATATTCTTTGTTTTTATCTTCATCACTCTTACTGATCCCACACACAACCCCTCCTTTTTCTTCAACATCCTCCTTCACATCCGCAACTTTTGTAACATTACCATTGACTTTCTCGTTAGGCTTTACTTTACTCGTATCATATTCACTACTATCATTATCTTCAAGTTCACTACTAGCATTCCAGTTCCATCTTCTCCACCTTTCTTATCCCACCTTATCAGATCTCCTATTCATTCTCACATATCATTCTTTGCATCAATTTTACTTTAGTATATAACTATATATTATATATATTTGATTATAAATTAGTTATAATATATTATATATTATATAATATTTATATATTATCATATTATTATATGGTAATATTGGATATATATATATTTATATATATAGTTATATATATATACGGTATATATAATATTAGATAATTATATATTATATATATATATATTATTATATTTATTATAATATATATTATTATAATATTTATATATATATATAATTATATATAATGTATATATACGTATATATAAGTATAATATATATATATATATATATATAAGGATATATATATATATTATATATATATATAATACGGTATATATATATATATATATAGTATAGTATATTTTATATATATGAATTATATATATATTATATATATATATATCGTATTATAGACATCATCCACCTCTTTCCCCGAAACTGGGAGTTAATGGTACGTAACCATGCACCGGAAACAGAAAAGTAGTAAGAAAAACATGACACCCCAGAGCTTCACGAAGACCGCATCAGACCCTCACCTATGGCATCGTCCTCAGTTGTTGGGGTCATCCCTTGCCCATGGTGGGCCCACCATACCCCACACAAACCCCAACCATTCAACTCCTATTATGCACCTTTCTTCTCGCCTCTGCCAAACTCACATTTCACTTCCAGGCATCCTTCAACTTGACTTAAATCCATTTTTCCTCGAGTAACTCAGCGGCTGAAATTATCCCAATGCACAGTATGCACGTGCTAACTATTACATGCCGTTTAAATCTGCAACCGACCCTATGGTGCATCCATTCCTTTCCACATGACCAAGACCATCTCAACGTACTTTTCATTTGTTTCGCTTGTCATTTATTCCCTCGTCACAGCCATCACAGGTACGTCTGCGTATATCTGTGCATTGTTGGTTTCCTCGCAATTTTATCAAGTTTCGTCTCATTGCGGACCTAATCATCATTCGGGTGTGGTTTTTGATGTTTTATTTTTTTCCCCTAAGATTGTCCATCTGAACACATTTTACTTTAGATCTATACTTCGCTATTAATACTAAACCAATCACTTTCGACACCATTTAATTTTTACACATGCTTCCACCAACTGTCATAAATTCTTTTGATTCCCTTCCAAGAAGCCAATATAACAACACCATATATCACTAAACACCTCCATATGAGGTTCCTAATAAATCCTGTCATAGGCCTGTTGCAATCCATAAAACTAAATACACCTCTCCTGTCATGAGCTTGGGTGCTCTCCATCATTTTTTCAATGAAAATATCTCATTCACACATCCCTTCTCACTTCTAAAGGACCTTTGTCTCACACAATCAGTCCTTCAGTCACTTCGATCGCACATCTTTTGGATCCAAATCACCAGCATTGGTATCGTTCCCGTACATACACTCAATAAATTAATTCCCGTATAATTCCTACAGCAGTTTCCTTATCTTCTTACCCTTAATATAAGGGTACTAATATTGTGCTCTTCTCCAATCTCTCGGAACTATATTACCTCCATAAACGCTTTGTTTAATAGCAAACTTCCAATCGAATCCAGATCACCATTCTTCGCCTCCGTTCTTTATTATTTCACCAGTACTTTCATCTATACCTTCAGATTTACCATTCTTTAACTTTCTCTCTACCCATTAACTTATGACCTCATCCCCAAAATACCTATTCCTTCTTGCACCATCAAACCCTCACACATTCACTATCACCCCTTCATTACTGGCAATGTTATACAGATTTTCGAAGTGTTCCTTGCACACTCCCCTCACATCGATTTCATCAGTTACAAAAGCACCATCCCTATTCATTATTCTAAGTAGATTCAATTTATTCTCATTCTTAACCTTTCGCGCTTCCTTCCTATTCCCATGTATGTTTCCATTCATACTCCTTTCAAACTGTTCATTTATCTCTTATTTCCACCAATGTATGCACCTTTTATATATCGTAAGTTCTGTGTGTCGTAAGAGGTTATTAAATGAACAGTGGTAACTGGGTTTAGGTCCTGCTACCACTTATTTGTGCCTTGCAAATGATCATGCATGCCTCAGATTTCCGTTGCATGTTTAAGAATCCTACCCCCAATTATGGGAAAGCAAGGCACAGATGATAATAGGATTTCTTAAATAGTTATATATACGATTATGATTAGTTTTTATTTTCTTTTTCTTTTTAACTTATAAAATATTTTGTTTTTTTTTTCTTTCTTTAATTTATAAAAAAGTGTTTATTTTCTATTAATCAATATTAAATACAGTACCTTCAATTAATATAGAAATTAATATTATAGCTCATATTGTTTTCTGATTTCAGAGGCCCAAGATCTTAATCCATTACCAAGTGAGAAAATTAGTAGTGCTTTAATGTCCAAGTCAGAAGAGGCAAGAGGTGAGCTTATTAATTTAATCAGGAGAGACTTGAATTCATTCAAGCTTTTCCTTTCATCAATTCAGTTAAATTTTTTTTATACAAACTAGAATTATATGTAGCAATTAAGAATATTTAATAGTAGTACCATACTTTAATAGTTTTAATTAATATTAAATAATTAGCATTTGGTTATAATAATATATATATATATATATATATATATATATATATATATAATATATATATATATATATATATATATATTATATATTATATATATATATATATATATTATATTATTATTAAGTATATGACTATATAGTATATATAGTATATAGTAATAACTCAAAAGTTATATAATATTATATATATATTATATGTATAACAACTGCTACAATTCAACGCAGTGTGATAGGTATTTATAAAATAACCCCTTAAGTAACTTCACACTGCTGGGATGTGAACTGGGCCCTAGCAAGATGTCCGCGTAAGTGTTTTGACGACCACTGCCACGATTGACTTAAAGAGTAAATGGCGCGAGTTAATTGTTCCTTGTGGTGAATATTATCCACCCACACCAACATGCGAACCACGACGCACTCTATCCGTCCACACTCGGCGTAGCGACAAACAGGGCAACCGCGCAGAGTGAAATACTTTTATAACCGGTTGTATATATAATTGTATGTATATATATACTGCTATCAAATTCAACGGCAGTGTGATAGGATTCAATAAATATACCCTTAAGTAATTTCCACACTACTGGTATTGAACCTGGGCCTAGCAGATGTCCGCATAAGTGTTTGACGGACGCACGGCCACGATGGACTAAGAAGTACAAGCTCGAAATTGTTCTGTGAGTGATATATCACCTTACTCCAACAGGATTGAATTTGTAGGCTAGTTGTCTATTCATTTCAATATATATTCTCCTCATACCCCATTTAAATATCCTCTGCGCGGTGCCCTGTTTTTCGCTACGCCCGAGTGTGGAAGGGTAGAGTGTTGTGGTTCCTGTTGGGTGGGGGATATATTCACCACAGGAACAATTTCAGTGGCAGATTACCTTTTAGTCCATCGTGGCGTGGTCGTAAACACTTACGCGGACATCTGACATTTCTCGCGCTCTTCTTTTAGTCCGTTGTGAAGTAACTTAGGGTTATTGTTTTGCAATACCTATCACACTGCGTTGGATTTGTAGCAGTAGTTATATTCATAACAATATATATTCCTGCTTATAATACTCACTTCTGCGCGGATTTTGCCTGTTTTGTCGCTTACGCCAGAGTGTTGGACGGGTAGAGTCGCGTTCTGTGGTTCCTGTTGGGTGGTCACGATATATTCACTCACATGGAACAATTCTCATTGCCTTACTTTCTCTAGTCACTCGTGACGTGGCTCGTCAGAGCTACTTACGTCGGACATCTGCTATGGGTGCTCGCAGTGTCACTCCCAGCAGTGTGAAATTACTTAAGGCGTTTATTTTGTTATATGATATTTATTATATATATTATAATATATAATATACATCAGTATAGATGCATTGTATTATATGATTGATTATTAATAAGTTAGTATATATTATTTTTATATATATAATATAAATATTAGTGATGGGACCGATTAGGAATTTTTGACCGATAGATTTATTGTAAATTTTGACGAATGAACGATGATGATTAATTGAAAGTATATTTTTTAAAACCGCATTAATTAACATAGAAATTTTCAATGTTATTCATTAACATCTTGGTGTTGTTTCTAATTTCTATATCAATAATATATTTATAAATATAATACTATTATAATAATAATAATAATAATAATAATAATAATAATGAATATATTATTATATAATAATAATTTTCTCTAATTAATAACACTGGTCAACATTTTTTCTGGCATAGGTTTTCCAACGGGTTTTAAAGGTAATTCTGGTGTGCTGGATCCAAATCTGTTCATGGTTTTTGTCTATCCACATCAAGGTTTTTGAGATATCACATAGTAAATTTTCAAAAACAGCAAAATTTTATTGATCATTTATATACTGAACAGACATACAGATAAGAGAATAAGGTAAAAACAATATAAATAATGAATTAAAAAATACATTTTAAATGTGAAAATATACACAAATATGAGTGAATGCATATAAATGTGAGTGAATGCTTATTACGGATGTTTAGAATTGATCTATGTGAAAGTTAATGAATAATATGTACAAAAAATGTATAATTGACAAGGCTCGATTTGTTAAACATTTGCATAAACGACTCTCGTTCTTGACGATCTCGAGGTACAGATTGTGGAATGTCTTCATTAAGGACCAGAAAGTAGAGTTCTGCCATATATGTTGGTGCCCCTTCGGCTTGGTAGCGTTCCCTTCCATAACTTTAAAATGTCTTGATGAAAGAGTGTTCACCTTGCTCTTCGCTCACGTTACCCAAGTTTTCTGGAAAGTCGTTCAAGTGACTATTTAAGTAGTGAACTCTAATGCTCATTCTACATCCAAATGCTTGGAAACTCAAGAGCAGTTCCTCCACAATCTCTCGGTAGTTGTCTGCTTTCCTGTTCCCAAGGAAATTCCGTACCACATCAGAGAATGCATTCCAAGCTCTAGCCTCTGCCGCAGTCATTGTTGTTAGCTGTAACAAGGTGTGGATCACTGATGAGTTTTTTTATTTGAGGGCCATCAAATATTCCTGCCTTTTTCTTCTCGGCACTGAGACTTGGAAAGAATGAAAAAATATAGCTGAAGCAGTCTCCAGTTGTGGCAGTTATGGCAAATGAACTACAACTAAAAAACTTTGTGTGGCCCGCTAGCAAGGAAAGCGAAGGAACGAAAAAACACTCACACACTTTGACAAGTTTATTAAGAAATATATGAAATAAAGTGATAAACACATAATCAGTACTTTATCAATTTTTTATATGTCAGTGTTATTAATTCAATGTCAAAAAAATCAAGCAAAATAACCATAGAATAATATAAATATAAACACAGAATGTACTTTACTAATTTCAAATTATTAGAAAAGTTATCAGAAGCAATGCAAATATCAATTTTAAACCTAATAATAGGCAATTTTAACACTTATAGATATCAATGTTAAAAAAATCTTTTTAAATGCAATAACAATATACAAAAGACTCAATGTGCGATTTTACACATATAGGAGTTTGTTCCATAATATGCATTGAATGAGGAGTACACCAAAAATACAATACGAGTTACCAATAATAATACATAATGATTAAATACGCGAGAAAACAATGCACTCACTATTCTAGATCACACTACCTACTACAAAAATAACCATACAATACAAAATAATAAAAAATAAAAAATGATAATCAAAAACAAGAAACTATGTATACTACACACAAAAATAACAATACAAAATAACTCATAGGGTACCTTCGCGTACCACAAATATTATTCTTAAATTATTATTAAATATTATTCCTTGTCTTTTATTTTTACAACTTTACAATTACCTTATCTCGTAACTTTACCCTCCCACTTTTAATGCATATATACCCCCTTTAGCCAAGATCGGCAATAGGAAACTTTGTTTCCAGTCTCCTCAAGGGAAAATTTTCAGTGGGGAATGAGGAGAGGAAAGGGCTATTTCTTTTAGTCCTCGGTTTCAGTGGGGAATGAGGAAAGGGCTATTTCTTTTAGTTCTCGGTTTCAGTGGGGAATGATTAAAGGGCTATTTCTTTCGGGGAATTTCAGGGGGTTCCGGGGGTTTTCAATAGAAGGCGATCCACCGCCTTCGGTCTCCACTCGGGGAAACAATAGATTGCCGCTTTCAGCTTCCTCTGGGAAACAATCGATCTTACCCTTCATTGAACGAAGAGTTAGTAACAAATAACTCTTCTCTTTTTCTTTTAGCTCAGTTAAGTCCAAACCAAATAAAAACTGGACGTGGGTTTCGTTCTCAGTTTTTTTTCTTCTTCCCTAAGTTGAAAAAACTGGAAGAAAAAAAAACCCACCGTCCATAAACATTCATAAAAAAAATAATAATAATAATAATAATAATAATAATAATAATAATAATAATAATAATAATAATAATAATAATAATTTAATAGTAAAAGTAATAATAATAAATAATTAGTAATAATAACAATAACGCTGTATAAAGGAACTCAGGAATACTTAAAAGTAAAAGTAAGAAAGTAAGAATCATAAGGAAATACCACGAAAATCTGATTAAATTAATAATAATTTAAATATGGTATAATTACTAAGTAATAATAATAATAATAATAAAATAATAATAATAATAATAATAATAATAATAAAACTAATAATAATACCTTAAGTTTTTTTCAAAAGGCAGTCTTATCACCAAGTCAACTTTCCCTCAGTCTTGATCTCGGTCATCAGTCATAAATAATATAATTTTTTGTAATTGTGAATTCAATGTAATTAAAAGTAAAACTTTTATTGAAAAATTACTTTTGTATTGACAATTTAAATTAAAAGTAACTTTTTCTCTTGAAAAAAATAATTCTACAGGAAGAAAAGAAAAATAAATTTAAAAATAAAAAAATAGAAAACAACAATCATTCACTTTCAACCAAAAATATGCCAGACGAGCGTGTGGACAGAAAAGCTAGAAGTATAGGTAATAAAACGGAAGGAAAGGAGGAGAGATGATGTTTATGCCTGATGCCGTCTGGACACCCACCCTCACTTTCACTCACATGTTACTCCACAATCGTATCAACATACATTCTCTCTCTCTCTCTCTCTCTCTCTCTCTCTCTTCTCTCCTCTCTTCTCTCCCTCTTTCTCTCTCTCTCTCACTTCTCCTCACTTCTTCTCTTCTCTCTCTCTCTCTCTCTCTCTCTCTCTCTCTCTCTCTCTCTCTCTCTCTCTCTCTCTCTCTCTCTCTCTCTCTCTCTCTCTTCTCTCTCTTCTTCTCTCTCTCTTCGTCTTCTCTGAGGGTATTTCCTCTCTCTATCTCCCTCTCTCCCTCTCTCCTCTATCTCTCTCCTTCTCTCTCCTTCTTCTCTCCTCTCTCTCGTCTTCTCTCATCATCTCTTCTCTCTCTCTCTCTTCTCTCTTCCTCTCTCTCCTCCTCTCTCTTCTCCGTCTCTCTCTCTCTCCTCTCCTCTCTCTCCCTCCTTCTTCTCTCTCTTCCTACCTCTCTCTCCCTCCTCTCCTCCCTCCGTCTCTCTCCTCTCCTCGTCTTACCGTCCTCTCCCCTCTCTCCCATCCTTCTCCTGCTCGCTCTCTCTCTCTCTCTCTCCTCTCCTCTTCTCCTCTCTCTTCTCTCTCTCTCTCCTCTCTCTCTCTCTCTCTCTCTCTCTCTCTCTCTCTCTCTCTCTCTCTCTCTCTCTTCTCTCTCTTCTCTCTCTCTCTTCTCTCCTCCCTCTTCTTCCTCCTCCTCTCCTCGTGCGCTCTCCTCTTCTCCTCTGCTCTCTTCCTCCTCTTCTCTCTCTCTTCTCTCTTCTCCTCTCTCTCATCCTCTCTCTCTCTCATCCTTCTCGTCTCTCTCTCTTCTCCGCTCTCCTCCCTCTCCTCTCGGCATGGCTCTCAGTCTCTGCTCTCGTCTCTCTCATCGCTCGCGTCTTCGTCTCTCTCTCTCTCTCTCTCTCTCTCATCTCTCTCTCTCTCACTCTCTCTCTCTCCTCTCTCGTCTCTCTCATCTCTCCTCTCAGTAGCCACTCTCTTATTTATCTTCTCGTTCTCTCTCTCTCTCTCTTCCTCTCCTCTCTCCTTCTCTCTCTTCTCTCCTCTCTCTCACTCTTCTCTCTCTCTCTCGTTCTTCTCTCTCTCTCTCTCTCTCCATCCATCTCTCCCTGTTTCTCATCTCTCCGTTGCAGACGTGTCTCTCTCTTTCTCATCTCTCTCCGTCTCTCTCTCTCTCTCCTCTCTCTCTCTCTCTCTCATCCTCTTTTTTCAGCTCTTTCTCTCTCTCTTACTTTTCTCACTCATCTCTCTCCTCTCTCTCCTATCTCAAGAACTCTCTCTTCCTCTCTCTCTCTCTCTCTCTCTCTCTCTCTCTCTCTCTCTCTCTCTCTCTCTCTCTCTCTCTCTCTCTCTCTCTCTCTCTCTCCTAATGTCTTCGAATTTGTTTTTAATAAATCAAAAGGGGAACTCCAGTAGAAAGGTCATACATGAATAGAGTAATAAGGGATTAGAACATGCGGATAAAATAAATCAAGCATAAATTGGTCAGAGCAGCAATATAAAGCAGTTGATTACCCTATAGGTGTATAATAGAACACTTTCAATTAAACAACATAGATATTATACGCAAAAATCAGTGAAGGCTTAGAAAAATATATGAAGAATTTTTCATTTATTTTTACTAAAAATTAAATTAATTTATAATAGTCATATACAGTTTTATTAGGATTACTTTTTGGTTTAATTATTATATTTATTTTTTTATTTATTACTTTACAGACAATCACTCCTACTTTCACTGACTCAGTCATTGCGCAACCACTCAATGCTAATCACACTACAAACATTCAAATTTACAGAATTGTTATGATTTTATAGACTTTTTATATTTTTTTGTTGTTGTTCAAAAAGGTATATTTTAGATGTAATTGAAGGTTAAAGCTATAAGGTTGAGGAATGCAGATTCTTTAAGTTAAGTGGGCTCCTGGTTTTATAGAAGAAATACCTGGGCTCTAGGTCCCAGTCTAGTGGAAGAAATAAACGGGCTTCCAGGCCCGGAACTGAAAGAAAAAGAAGATATGTATTATGAGGTGTATTTATTTTATTATCATTGTTCTTTTTTTCAGATTTTATATCAGGTTACAATTATAATTTTTTTTTATTGTAAACGTACCTCCAGAACTTGTTGGAGGAAGCTTATTTTTTCTGTATATAATTGAAGGTCTTATTTAATCGATTCTTCCAAAAAGATACACATGGGCAACTAAAAGAAAAATTTAAATAGTAATTTATTCACTTAATTTTCTTTTCATTACTTTTTACACTTGCTTGGTATATCACTCTTTTAACAATCTTATATATTGACTTACTTGGAAGTAGCTGATTAACTGGTTTATTTTATCTTTTGTTTTAAAGTTGTTGTTTTTTTATACACTTTTATCATTAGAATATATATAGATGTAAAAAGTAAAGTTTCTCATATGTCTTTAAGGTTTTTAAGATTTATATAAAAACTCAATCTTTAGAAAAGAGAAAAGAAAGAGTTTTAATTTTGGTTATTACATTCCTCTCCACCCTTACATAACATGACGGAAACTAGGGAGAATGAGGAATGAGAAAAAGAGTGGAGAATTTCTTGGATGAAAACCAAAACATCATAAAAGATCAAGGAAAAAAAAACCATGAACAAAACTGTTCCTGCGATTAAAAAGCAGGAGGAATTGAAAACCTGGTAGGGATTTTTAGTGCCTCCTGGGCCGTTATTAAGCGCTTTAGGCGCATTAGCATTACAGAACGAACTGAATTTGAGCTGATGGAATAGATGCGAACAAGTTTGAGGTTATTTAATGGTTCAAAAAAAATATTATTGGTACCGTAATTGGTAAGGAATATCCACATATCTTTATTTATTTTAAAACATTTTTATTTACAATATATACACAATAAAGTATTCTAGTTTCTAGGTGGCTGACGTCGTCGTTCTAGGATTCGTTCTTGAATCTAAGGTACATTCAATACTTCCTGTGAGTGTAGCATATTTACATTTAACCTACTCGATATTTCCAGTACAAATGATGAATGAATGTATTAGTTTAATAATTGTATTGTGTGGCATAGGGATTAAATGAGAATGTATTATGGTAGTCAATTGGTTAAGTGGTTGTATAGGGATGATTTGGGAAGTGCCTGGCTTGGAGCCTAAGAAAAAGTGGATTGAGTCAGTAATAGAGTTTGAAGAAATATGATTTTGGTTCAAGCTAGTAGAATGGTGCCTAATAGGAGTGAATGACATGGTTTTATAAGGTGTTTTGGTTGTGGGCTTGGCCCATGGGATTAACCATGATAATAATTATTTCTCATTTTTTAAAATAGTTATATGATTATGACGTTTTATTATAACTTTAATCTTTTTTTTTTTCTCTAAGTATTTCTTAATTTTTATTTCTAATTTTCTATTAATCAATATCTTATCAGCCAATAAATGCACTACCTTCAAGGCTTCAGTTAATATCAAAATTAATTTTATAACTTGTATAATTTCAGAGCCCCAAGATCTAAATCCATTACCAAGTGAGAAAATTAGTAGTGCATTAATGTCTATGTCAGAAGAGGCAAGAGGTGAGCTTATTACTTTAATCAGGAGAGGCTTGAATGCAAACAGAATTTTCCTAATATTAATTCAATGCAAAATTTTTATAGAGACTAGAATTATATGTAGAACAATTATGAATCTTTAACAGTATTACATTGATAGTTTAAATTAATATTTATGTACTCAAAATAATTAGAATATCATTTGGTAATTAACCTAACTTATAAATGCTTTCCTTATATATATATATATATATATATATATATATTCTCTAATATATATATATATTATATATATATATATATATATATATATATATATATATATATATACTCTTCTTTACTATATATATATATATATATATATATATATATACCCATAGTTAAATCTTGTAATGTCCAACCTTGTAATATATATATATAATATATATATATATATTTTTTATAATAATATATATATAAATATATATATATATATATATATATAATATATATATATATATATATATATATATATAAATATTAGCACAATCGCAATTTATTATTTAGATGTTAAAAATAATCATATATATATATATATATATATATATATATATATATATATATATATATATATATATATATATATATATATATATATATATATATATATATATATATATATTTTTCTTCTATCTATATCTTCTTTGTGTATATATATATATATTTATATAACTATATAATATATATGTAGCAACCTTTCTTTGCTATAACAATAATATAATATATATATATATATATATATATAACGCCTTAACAACAGCAACATATAACTTATACTGCTGCTATGCTGCTGCTGCTGCTCTTGCTGCTTGCTGCTAAATATATATATATATATATGCTATATATATATATATATTAGTGATGGGACGATTAAGAATTTATGACGATGACGATTAATTGGAAAAGTATATTTTAAAAATTTAAGAAATTTATAATACGGAAGAATTAAATTGTATTCACTTCATTCTTATTTAAATGTGCAAATACATTAAGAACCGCATTAATACATAGAAAGTTATCCTGTTATTCGTTAACATCTTGGTTTTGTTTCTAATTTCTATATAATAATAATAATAATAATAATAATAATAATAATAATACTACTAATAAAAATAATTTCTCATGATTAATAATTAATAATTTATTTAATATTAAAATCATTCATGCTTCTTATATTTCAACTTAATATTTATGTAATTTTAATATATAGTAAGTATCCTCAAAACGTTGATTTAAAAAAAATTTAAGATGTGAGAACATACAGAGATACAAAATTCTAGTACTTTAAATTTAGAGCTCTTAAATTATGATGCAGAAACAATCTTTCTCCAGTTTTTGGTGTAATATTTCCTCGCTTAATTGGCAAAATTATCGGCATATAAGTGACGATGGCGATTGAGGAAAAATATGCCCATTTTGCTGATGACGATTAATCTTCCCATCACACATATATATATATATATATATATATATATATATATATATATATATATATATATATATATATATATATATATATATATATATATATATCATCACCCACCTCCTCTCCCCAAGACTGGAGGTAAGGTGCGCAACATGCATAGGAAACAGAAAAGTAGCAGAAGAATACGACGCAAGTCGAAAAGAAAACCCAGCCTTACCGCCCCCTTTATACCTTTTAGTGAGAACTCGTCGCAGTCAGAAAATCCACAGTAGAGCTTCCTCGTCAATATGGGGTTCATCCTTTTGCCCAGGTGGGCCACAACCATACCCCCTCACAAAGCCCCGCCATTCACTCCTATTTTGCACCTTTCTTCTCGCCTCTGCCAAACTCACATTTCTCTCCTCCAGGCATTCCTTTACTGACTCAATCCACTTTCCTTTGGTCTCCCAGCCAGTAGATTCCTAGCACACTCATCACTGTACATCCGCTTAACCAACCTACTATCATCCATCCTTTCCACATGACCAAACCATCTCAACGTACTTTCATTTATTCTCTCATTTCCCCTTTCTGCACACCACACAACTTTCTAATACGTTCATTCCTCATTATTTTATCAATTCTTCTCACAACTAACAGGCCCCTTAAGATTGCCCATCTATCTGAACACATTGTACTTTAGATCTATACCTCCTATTCCAGACCATAGTCTCACTACTATACATTAACACAGGTAACAACATACCCTCATGTAAAACCATAGCACACTCAAGACTTAGTCCCTTCACATTCACCTAGAATTTAGTTGCACTAGCAAAGGAAGTCTTTGTTAGTAGTGCAAGAAAAGTATGTGGATGAGGTAAAGTTGGAAGTAAGAATGGTGGAATGAAGAGGTGATGCAAGCGGTTAAAAAAAATGTAGTTGAATGTGCTAAAAGCAAATGATGAGGTCTCAAAAGAAAGATGTTTGGAATTATATGAGGAGGAAAAAAGGAAGACTAAAAGTTGCATACGTAGGAGGTAAATGAACAGTTTGGAAGAAGGATGAATGGGGACTTACAAGGGAATAGGATGCTTTTCTGGAAGGAAGCGCGAAAGGTTAAAAAGAGGATCTGCATAGAAAAAGGTGCTTTCAAAACTGATGAATTGGATGTGAGAAGTGTGGAGGGAACATTTCAAAATTCTGAATAACATTGGCAGTAATGAAGAAGGTGATAGTGAATAAATGTGGGTTTGATGTTGCAAGAAGAAGAAATAGGTATTTTGGGAATGAGGTAATTAGTAGAGAGGAGGTAATGGGTAGGGTGAGAAAGTTGAAGAATGGTAAATCTACAGGAATACATGGAATTACTGGTGAAATAATCAAGAATGAAGGCGAGATGGTGATTGAGTGGATTTGGAAGTTGTGTAACAAAGCGTTTATGGAGGGTATAGTTCCGAAAGATTGGAGGAGAGCAGTAATAGTACCCTTATATAAGGGTAAGGGGGATAAAGGGAACTGTAGGAATTATAGGGGAATTAGTTTACTGAGTGCTGTAGTGAAGACATATGCTGGAATTTTGGTTGAAAGAGTATGTCAAGTGACTGAAGGGCTGATTGGTGATAAACAATGTGCATTTAGAAGGGGTAGAGAATGTGTGGATCAGATTTTTACATTGAAAGAAATGATTCAGAAAATGAGAGAAAAATAAATTTTATTTTGGTATTGTGGATTTGCAACAGGCGTATGACAGGATTAATAGGGAAGCTCTGTGGCAGGTGTTAGTGATATATGGTGTTGGTGGTAGGATTCTGATTGAATCAAGTATATATGACAAGAAATTGAAGCGTGTGTAAGAATAAATGGAGTTAAAAGTGATTGGTTTAATATTAATAGCGGAGTGAGGCAGGGATGTGTTATGTCTTCTTGGTTATTTAATTTGTACATGGATGGGGTTATGAAAGAATTAGAGGTGGAGGTGGCAGGGGAAGATATTAGAATGACGGAGAATGTAAGAGAGTGGAGAGTGCCCTGCTTATTATATGCGGATCATTTCATTCTGTTTGGTGAATCTGAAGAGAGTTTGGAAGGATTGGTAGAGAGTTATATATATATATATATATATATATATAAATATATATATATATATATATATATATATATAATATATATCTTTTTCATATATATATATATATATATATATATATATATATATATATATATATATATATATATATATATAAACTTCCTTTTAACATGCTTAATCCCCTTCTCAGAGGGTAACACAGGGGTACTACAGGAAATCGAACTTTAAGGCCGGCTATCCCAAGTCTGTTGCCACCAAGTGTTCGCAGGAGAGTTTCAATTCTTGCCCCCAGGAAGATAAAACTTAGACTGCTACTCGGAGGATTGAACTGGCGTCCTCTCGCACGAGAGTCGACGAGTTAACCAACGCCATGAGGCATACATATATACTCGAAGCGATGAAATTACCTCCCATTTTTAATGGTGCGTCTTTCTCTTTTGCGTTCATATTCTTTACACACTCATCCTCCAGGCAACATATTACTAACCACCATTTATCCACATATCATATACACATGATTAAAGTACACACCCCACTTCTAGATAACACCTTACAGACATCCCTACTACTCATATCCCTGTGTGCGGGGGAGAAAGAATTGCCCAAATCGTATGTCCTGCGTGTCGTAGAAGTCGACTAAGGGGTGGTGGTAGTTGGGTTGGCTGCCCACTACCACCTATCTCTTGCTAGGAATGCTGATGCATGCCTCGATGGTCGTGATCGCCGTAAACGACCTTCTAATTTTCGGCGAAATTGTATGAATCGTATGGGTACATGGAATGTCAGAGGAATAAATGTTGAGGAGAAGAGGAGAGAGGTGATTTATGTATTTAGAAAGGGCAAATTTGATTTGCTCGCTGTGACTGAAACAAAGATGAAAGGAAAAGGTGAAATTAAGTGGTGTGGTGTGAAATGTGTGCGTGCTGGTGTGGAAGAGAATGAGAGAGGGAGAGAAGGAGTTGCAATTTTGATGAGTGACCTGTGGTACAAAGCTATGGTAGACTTTGTGTATGTGAGTCCTAGAATTCTAATGGTTAAATTTAAGTTTGAAAAGGTCAAGGTATGTGTGGTTGTGACGTATGGTCCATCTGAGGGAAACGTTGAAGAGAGTACGATTTTTTGGGATAATCTGAATGATGTTCTGGATGGGGGGGTAGGAGCTTCAGATTGATAGTGTTGGGGACCTGAATGGTTGGATAGGGTGATCAAAAAAGGGATGGTATAACAGGTGGTTTTGGGGTGGCGGGAGAAAATGAGAATGGTAGGAAGGTGATTGATTTCTGTGAAGAGAGAGGTATGTGTGTAAGTAATATTTTCTTTAAACACAAGAGTATCCATAAGTATACTAGAGTTGGTGTAGGTAGAGATGGTATCGAAGTGAAAAGTATGATTGATTTTGTGTTGGTGAGAGAGTGTTGAAGTATGTGTTGGATGTTAAATCAGTGAGGGGCTTAGGAATGGGATTATCGGATCATTATGTTGTTCTATGTCAAATTAAGTTAGTGGGGGCTTGGATGGAGAGGAAGGTGATACGAAAGGAAGTAGGTAAAATTAAGAGTGAGAAGTTAAGTGAGCAAGACAATAAGGATAAGTATGTACTTGAATATTTTACTAGCTCTGAAGATAAAAGTGCTTACCTTTTTCAATGTGAAATAATTAACACAGTTGATGGAAAACAGTCAGTTCGATCATGCATAAAAGAGTTTACCGAACCACCAGTTACTTATGGGGATCACAATATATCTAATGGAGCCTTTAAATTAATACATCATTTAAAACGCTCTCATTCAGACATTGCTGCAATTCGTTAAAATGAAAGGTGAAGCAAAAGCTGTTCACGATAAACCTTTATTTTCAAAAGCTCAGACTCAATTGGATACTTTTTTTTAATTTTCAAAAACTTGTTCTGCCTATGCCAAGTGAAAATTTCAAAATGCAATTGATTATAATTGTTATTAAAGATAGGGACCCATTAAGTTTTTTTTTCCAAGACCAGGATTTAAAGCACTGTATGGAGACATAACTTCGAAGTTGGAAGTCCCTTTAGACCGGGAAAATGTTTCCAGAAGAGGTGGATAAGGGATGCATCATGCATTTAAAAATGGATGCTTGCACAAGAGAAAAGATAAATTATTTTGCTATTAATATTAGATGTGTGGACGAAGATAAAAACAATATTACTAAAACGTTAGCAGTAAGAGATACCAAATTGCAACATTTTTGTGAATATATCCAAGAACTTGTTATTGACGTTTTAAGAGAATTCGAAATAATAAAGAGGCAAGTATTTATCTTAGTTACTGATAACGCATCAAACATGATCAGTACGATTGAGAAATTAAATAAGGACAATGAGCATGAGGAACAGGAAGCTGGTAAATGTCATGCTGATTTTATTGAATGTCAAAAGGAATAAGTAATAGTTGTTTCAGAATGAACGATAAAGCTATGAAAAGACTATGTTCCGGTGACGTTAACATTGCCCACATGAGGTGTGGAGTTCATACTTTACAGTTAGCATTGCGTGATGGTCTCCGCAATACTCATGCAGAAAATCTTATAACCAAAGCGAGACAAATAGCAAAAGCAGGACGTACCCCAAAATTAATGAAAGTTCTAAAGCGTCAAGCTAGAAAAGTGGCAATCTTAGATCAAGAGACAAGATGCTAAAATACATGTCTTATTCTCGAAAGGCTTCTTCAACTAAAAGACTATATTAGTATGATGACTGCCGGTACTCCTGAACTTTCTCTCTCCAATAGTCAGTGGGAACAAATCTAAACCCTCAAAGAGTAATTAAAACACCCATACATTACAACAAAAAATAATCAGTCAGAAGACTTGACGGCAGGAAATTTTTTATAAAGAAGGAATTTTAGCAAACGACATGAAAAATTCCATGGAAAGAAGGGAAAGAATGTTAACTTAAATTAAAGTTTATCTTATCCTCTCTCTTTCCTTTACCCTTTATCGCTCACATCTGATATTACGGGAAAGTTCCTTAAAAGAAAGCTGCTACCTTCAAACTCCTCGCAGCCAGGAACGACGGACGTTCGCCCAGTCCTCCAAATACCTCCCGTGTAGAAAAATACTGCCGATTCTATTATCCCAGACACATAGATTCGGAGGAGCAACTATCAATTCAGAACTAGTTGTGGGAAACCATTGCAGAATTACGAATTACTAGGTGAGAACCGCGTATTTCTTATTCTTTTTTTATTATTTTTTTCTTATTGTTGGGGATAGTGAACATAGTTTATTTATACAGTCTTCATCTTTGATTTTAGGGGAAAATAACTTACTCTTCTCTTACACGTCCTTCTGCGACTTATTGATTGAACAACTAAGTAAATATCTCCTCCTCACTGTATATATACTTTTACATATATATATATATATATATGCTAACACCCTACTCATATCTCTACTATATATCTTCTTCTGCTGCATATACTATGCTATATAACCTCTCTCTCTCTCTCCCTCTTCTTCCATGTGAAGATATTTTATTCAATAAACGCAACAATTATTCGTATATTTCAAATGGTCCTAAGTGGGTTTGAACCCTTACCCCTTGAGATGGTACTCAGAGTGTTTCCCCTACGGCGATTGGCTTATAGGAAACCCATCATTTTACCTCTGAAAGCTTAGCTTCCCAAGAGGAGCGAGGCGTGTCTTGGACACCTAACCTCCGACGGGCCTCCCCGCCAACACTCGGGTCAAGGGCAACACTGGGTAATTTTTAATCGGACATTATTAGGTGTCCGATTAAAAATTTACAGCTGTTCCGAGCGACTATTATGGGCACCTGCATGATATGTCGTTGCTCCCAGAAAGGCACACTCTGGAAGTAGAATTTGCTACATGGCTGTTGCGTTTAATACAAATGGCGAGTACCTAATAATGTCGATTAAAAATTACCCAGTGTTGCCCTTGACCCGGTGTTTGCGACGAGGCCGTCGGAGGTTAGGTGTCCAAGACACGCCTCGCTCCTCTTGGGAAGCTAAGCTTTCAGAGGTAAAATGATGGGTTTCCTTTTAGCCAATCGTTGGTCTAGAGGTAACACTCTGGAGTACCATCTCAAGGGTAGGGTTCAAACCCACTTGGGACCATTTGAAATATATATATATATATATAGCCTTAACCCAACATATGCTGTCTTTATATCCAAGCTACTTCTTTTTATATATATATATATGCTATATATATATAACTTAACTATATATATATATATATATATACTATATATATATATATATATATATATATATATAATGACACTCAAAATTCGTAAATGGAAATTGTTTTAGAATATATTTATATAAGAAATAATATCAATATAGAAAATGTTAAAAAAAAAAAATATATCAAGTTAAATTAATCAAAAGTACTTGCAAGTACTTTCTGCATTTTTAACTTTGAGGGCAGTGGGTTTGAGATACTGCAAGTACAAGTATTCTAGTAAAACAAGAGAACTTTAGTTCAACATTTAAAGGTACTTGGACTTAAAATTTAACAATATATGCTATATATATATATATATATATATATATATATATATATATATATATATATATAACTTATATATACTATATATATAACTATAATATATATATATATATAACAACTCTTTATATATATAATAATTATACATCATAATAATAATAATAATAATAATAATAATAATAATAATTAATACCCTGTAAAAAGCTAAAAAATCTCTGAAATTTCTATAGTATACCTTAAGCTTTATATATATATATATATATATATATATATATATATATATATATATATATATATATATATATATACATACGATACATACATACTATATATATATATATATATATATATATATATATATATATATATATACTATATATATATATATATATATTATATAAATTTTTTATATATTTTTTTTTTTTCCTTTTCTCTCCAGTTTACCCGGGGTTTTACCATAAAAAACTAAGCATGGGTGGATAGGTGGGCAGCTCCCTGGGAAGTTACCCAGTGGAACCCTGCCTAGTCTCTAGGTTACATCTATTGAACTATAGGGAGCTAACTTCCCAGAGCCTCAGATTATGGTGATGACAATGTTCCAAGTTTAAATAATATAAATTTAAATATATTACTTAATTACTTTTACTTAAGATATGCTTGTTATGTCATGGCTATCAATAACACATAATAATAGCAATAGCTATTTACCTTTACAAGTTTCACCAATGAGGCAATGATATTTTAGCAGTAGATATTTTATAATGTCTGTTTCTAAAATAAATATTTAGTTTGTAAATTTCATACCTATTTATTAATTATTTGTAGAATAATAGTGATATGATATTCCAGAAAAAAAAATCTATTATTGATCATTTTGTTTTTTCCTAAAAAATAGAAATTTTTAAAAACAAAAAAAAGCGAAAATGGCAAAAAAGAATCGAAAATAGAAAAAAAAAAAGAACCGAGATGGGTTTTTTAAGTCCACAAAAAATTGAAAGGTTTGGCAATAAGGTTTGGAGGAATACGGAATCAAACCCAAGACCTCAGCAAAACTCTCAAGGCAATTGTCTTGCGATTCAACATCAATTTCCAGGTATGAGTATTTTTTTTTTTTTTTCAGTTTTAACTAATTTTAGCGTTATTTTTAATTATATTTTGGAGAATAGTGACAGTTCTAGGTATAAAAAGATCCCATATACTGATCAATATTTATAAAAAAAAATAAACCTAACGTTTATTTTCGATAATTTTCGATGCAACCACTTTTTTTTTAATTTAAATATCTTTATCTTTAAAGAATTTATTTCCTCTATTTTTTAAATAATAACTAGAAGACTAAACTATCGCCTTGACTGATATCCTATATAAAATAATACAATTAAATAACAAATAAATTTATTTTGAGTAATATGTGTGTGGAATCAGAACGGTAATTTATGGCTACTAGTATTAGAACATTTTCTTACTTGAAGGTCAGTTTTTGATAAAGTACTCAACTTTTGGTTATTGTAGATTTGTCCTGTTTCCGAGTTTTCTCTCATATTCAAATATCATTGATTTATATTTACAACAACACCAGTCAAGGAGCAGGATTCAAACAATAACATTCTTCCCAATAGGAATAAGACATCAAAATTAAGATTTCCCAAAACAAAGTTAAACCAAAGATAAGAATGTCCCGAAATAAAATATAAAAATAAACATAATAAATAAATAAGAAATAATAAACTGGTATAAATATTGGTATCAGTATCAGTAGAGAGAATTTTTTGGTATCGAATCAGTATCAGTAAAAATTTTGGTATCATTCCATCCCTAATGTACGAGGTTCTACCCAAAATGTTCCAGAATTTTCACTTTAAAATGAGAAAACTTGGCTTATTTACTAAATTCCACCGACATCTTTTTCGTTTGTATACAACGATTCCAGCGATTTTCCCATATTTGGAAGCACTCTTGGAAGTCCGCTGGCTGTAGCATGTTCAACACCTGTCGTGATTCTCCCTGGATTTTTTCAATGTCTTTAAAAGGCCGCCCTTTCAACTGGAGTTTCATTCTAAGGAACAGGTAGAAGTCACAGGGGGCCCAGTCAAGCGAGTATGGTGGGTGGGAGACAGTAGTCATGTTTTTTTTTGTCATGGAGTCCATCACAACATAAGAAGTGTGTGAAGGCACATTGTTATGGTGAAGCACCTAAACCTAATGGTCTCGTTGATCGACTTTCTGAATGAAGGCCATGAACAAACTTCGTTGCAATTCGTCTCATGTTGAGCTCATCCGCTAGAATGTTTTGACATGTTCCATATGACATCCCAGTACGATTATGAACGTGGATTGTATGCCATCTGACCTCAAGGAATACTTCCCGCACTTTCGCAATTACTTGTGTTGTGTATGATGACTTCCGACCGAAATGATTGTCATCCTCTACTGACTCTCTGCCATCTTTGAAGCGCTTTAACCACGCAAATCTTCTTGCTTGGTTTAAAGCTCACTCACCAAAAGTCTACTTTAGCATTTGAAGGGTTGTCATATCTGTCTTACTCTTTCTTCTTTCCTTCTCTCTCATCTTCATTTTTCTATCCGATTGTCGATGCAGTTCCGATATTTTTTTATCACGCTTTATTTTCTTGTCTCTTAACTTCTTTTTCTCTTCTCTCTTTATATTCATAAATTCTGGTAGTACCTGAGTCTTGCAAAATATCTTATTACTATCTAGTCTCATATCATGTTGGTATCAGATTCGCTTGATAACGTATTCATATCTTTCTTGTCTCTCTTATATTTAATGTATTTTTTATTTTTTTTGCGAATTAAGATAGACATGACTAGACAAACGATTAATTCTCTCTTCAATCTATTGTTCCTCTCTTTTTCTCATATTTTTTTTATGGTCATTTATTTTTATAATTACTTATCATTTATTCTATGTATATCAAAATTTGTTTGGCTTGCAGTGGTGCCTAGTGGGTTTTTTCTTGCGTTGGTGCCGGGTTTTCCCGCTTGGCCGCGAGGCGTTTTGTGTCTTTTGCTCGCGTGTCTGGTGATTCGTTGTGACCTATAGTGTGATTGGCAGCTCTCTTCAGTTGACCTATTCTCTTCACTTCTGATTACTTTTTTAATTCCTTTCATACTTCCACATGTATTTTTTCTCTTTTATTGCAGCTTATTTATGTCGTATATTCACTTTACTTTCCTATTTATGTAGGGGTTACTTTTTACTTATAGAGTAATTATATTTATTAATTAATTAATTTTATCCATTTTGTTGCAAACATGAGCTGCTGTTTATTTATTATTTCACCTGTAACATTTTAAGTATTTTCATTTATTGCCAAATGAAATTAAATTTAATATTTTATTTAATAATTAAACAAATTTTATTTATTTTTTTTTTTTTTTATTTCTTATTACTTTTTTATTTTATCACTATTTTAATTTAAGTTGGGGTGTGTGATTGTGTTTCGGTTCGGGGGTGAGGTTTATTTATTGTTCTGTTCGTAGTTTTGAGGATTTCGGTGTGAGTATCGTTGTTGTGTTGTGATGCTATCACTGTTATTTGTTTTAATGGCTATATATATATCTGTTGTTGGTGGTTTGTAATTTGTTGTTTTATATGTTATTATGTTAGTTTGTTGTTTTTTTTATATTTTATATATTATTATATTAGTTATATTGTAGTGGTTTTATTTTTTTTTATGAGTTTGGTTGGATTTATTTCGTCTGTTTTTGTTATTTGAGAGGTTTCACTCTTTTATATTCATTTACTAGGCTTTTTTTTGAGTTTGTAGGTGTTAATTATTTGTTTGTCAATTCGGAGGTATGTAATGTTTAGGTACAATTGAGTTTTTTATGAATTATTTGTTTGATTGTTATTCTAAGTGAAGTGTCATGTGTAAGGCTTTATTTAGTTAGTATTGCTGTATGATTTAGTTATTCATTTACATGTGTTGTTTTTGAGAATATTGAGTTTTAGTGATATTTGGTTTCTAATGGCCTGATGAATTTTGATAGCTGTAATATTAGTTTATTTCTTAATTGAGGTGTCTATCATGATGGGCTAGATATTTATTTTTATAATGCTTGCTTTATTTAAACCTTTTTGTATCATATATTTTATCTTTTTTTATTAGGCTATTTGTAATGAAGCAAGAAAATCCTTTAAACCCGAGGGGATTTGCTGCTATATCTTGTGATGGGTTGTTTGATATATTATCGTGTTAATTTTTTATTTTAGTTAAAGAGTATTTATTTTGTTTTTAAATTTATTTTTCGATTTCTTTATATATACTTATATATAGTGTTTTACCTATAGGTCAGTATATAATTTTGTTATTGTGAGGAGTTTTATTATAGTCTATAAAACGGTTGTCTGCTTACTATCTTTTTTGTTTCTCCTTGTTATTATATATTTGATATTTGTATGGTTGTACGTTTTTGTAGTATTGTATTTATTGGTTTCGATTGGTTGATTTTGGTTGGTTATGGAATTGTTGGTTTGGATTGTATTGGTTCGGGTTATATTTTGTATTTTTTTTTTTATTACGTTATATTTTTGTTTTTTGAGTTGTTTTATTGTTTTTTTTTTTTTTCTTTTATTGGTTTTTTTTGTATTTTTTATTATTTTGTTTTTATTTTTTGTTATTTTTTTATTTCTTGTATTATTTTATTTATTCTCTCATCTTCTTAATATCTACCTTTTTTTTATTATTATTTTTTATATTTGTATTTATTTATTTCTTTAAGATACAGTTATTATTTCTAATTTTTTATAATTTATTTCCCCTTCCCCAAAATCTTGGCAATATATTGAAAAATATATATGTTCGTACTCACTTATTTGTTTTGCAATAGAATCTAAATATTTTAAAGTTATTTAGTTAAGTAATAATATAACTGTAAAAATAAAAAAATTTATACAATACACTCCTATCTTATTCAGATAGTAATTTAATGAAGTAATAATTCGTGAAACGATGCAACCAAAATTATTTGTTAGTTATACTTTTTCTATAAGTTTTATATTATGTGTCTTTAATCGTTTATCATATTGAGAGACATAGAAAAGTACCACCAAGATCTTATTAAACATATTTTACTGTGTGCGCTAATTTTTTATTAATTAATATACCTTCCGTGAGGTGTTCTTTGTTTTTTTTTAGCCGTGCACTCCATATCGTAGATTCAATATATCCATTCTGTTCATTATCTTAGAGTTTTTATGTTTACCCACTTAGTATCTTTTCACTATGGTCGCGTACTTATGTGCGAATTATGGGTATGGGTGCTAGTGCGCTGTGCGCCAAAAGCCTGTTTAAATCTCCATACCTATTATGCGATCAAGGAAGGCCTCGGTACTCTTCATCTTACCTCCCGTTTTCCATGTTAATATTTTCAGACCTCCTATTCCTTTTTTTGTTAATTATTGTAATGAGATATTTACATTGGATTTCATATACTTTTTTGCATTTTCTAAGTATATTGTGGAATTTACATAATATGGGAAGGTTGTGCTTTTCTGCTGAGAGATGTTTATAGAGCAATTTTTTCTGGTTTCCTTTCTGTTTGCCTTATTCTGGGCGTGGGAGCGACGATCTGTTATCCATCTTTTCATGAGCCATAGTATGTAGAACGGCCAGCATTGTGTGTCTCTTAAACTACTTCTCTTTTATCAACTATGTGATCACAGTTGGGAGGAACAGGTCCAAGGTATCTTCCTTCAAAGTTTTACTTTCTTGGGTAAACATTTTTGCATTTTGCTTAATTAACTAACACTCCACCAACTGATACATCGGATCGTCATTTACTTTGTATCTAGTCGTTTTTCTTTTTTCTGGTGAATGTTTTCAAAATCATTTGCACTATATCTTTTTGTAATGCGTGTGTTCTTCTTCATTCCTATCTGAACTGTTAGAAATTCTCTATCAAGCCCACCAGTAATTCTGTTTTGATTTTACGTTGAAGAAGATTGTTAGTTCTGTATTTTCATTTTTTATCCAGTTGGATGGATGGTCAATCTAATTAATAGAACTGTTCGGGTATTAAAGTTTCCATTCGCAATATTCTCCAAATGCGTGATATAACATTGTGATTTTAAGGTACTTTTCCCTAAGCCAAACTGATTGGAGATATCATCATTTATGAATTCTTAAATTGCTTTTCGCCAGGGTGGCAGTGTTTTGAGGCGGGGAAAACTACAGTTGTCATTCTTTCTTTTGGTAATCTATGTATAGACCCAGACCTTTGTTTGAAACTTCCCTTGTGTACTGTGGAAATATTGTTCTTTCTTTTTTCCAGCTTTTCCTCAATCTTCGTATATAGGCACCATCTTTTCTCGTTTTTTTTTTACTGGAACTCTGTTGCTCTGTTGAGGTTGAATCTTCTTATTCCTTTTAATGCGTTCGGTTTGGGTTTCAGGAATCTTTGTGAACAGTACCGACACTTCTGGGAATGAAGTTTTCAAATCTGTGCGAACACACAATAGCATAACGTGATTTAACGCTTTTTGTTCTTCTAGTGAGTTAGGGTGGTTGGGTGTTGTTGGTTGGATTTTTGTATTGTTTGTTTGTTATCTATTATCTGGTTTTTTCTGATGTTGTGATAAATTTTATTTAATGTTTATCTCTTCGCTTCATATTTATGTCTTTGGCTGTTTAGAACTCGTTGGTTATTATGTGACTATGGGGGTCAGGGTGTGCGTGATAGCTGCTTTTTATTTTTTTATGTATATAATGGTATTTTTGATGGTAGTTCTTTTTATTTTTCTGTACATCACAGAATCCTATTATAAAATCGTTTTTTTTACTTATTTTTATTCATTTGGTCTTTATTTTAATTTACATCTTTCATTGTTTGTGTGGTGTGGGTGTTATTCGTTGTTCTGCGTGGTTTGAATTATTTAGGTTTGGGTTTGGTATGTGGTTTTTTGCTCGTGCTGGGTGTTGTTTTTTTTTTACATTGCTCCGTTCCAGGATGAATGGTCTTTTTATTTGATTCTTTTTTATGCTTCGTAGGACAGTTTTTGTATAAAGTGATATTTTCCATATATGAAATAGGTTTACTTTTATTTTTTGAGTAACACGCATTACACTATCAATATTTTAATATGCTATTTCAAGGTGTTTTCTATTGGTTGGAAAATCTACTATGTATTAATTGTGAATTTCATAAATATCAAAAGTATATTTTTCGTCATTTATTTTTGTTAGTGGGACTTATGTGCGTTGCCTAGGAACACGCGAACGTCGCTCGTGTTGAGCGGTGCATCTTTTTCGTCTGGCTCTCTGCTTGGGTCTTGTAATTTTTTTATTGAGTAGTTTTTCTTTCAATATTGGTGTGCAGAGGGGTAGGGCTTGTAATGTATGTTGTTAATAGTATGCTGCGGAGTGTCTGCGATTTTCTTCCGTGTTTTGGATTGACAATGATAATATCATAGACCTTTGTTATATACTGTTTTGGATATTTATTATTTGCACGGTATTGATTCGGTTCTGTGCGTCTTAGGTCTTGGAGTGGTAGTAATTGGCTTAAGAAGGTTTCTTTGTGGGGAGGTTGCAGTTAGTTTAGGCGTGTTTTGGGGTGGGTAATGAGGGTCTGGGTGTGAGTTATTCTCTTCTTTTAGGTACACTTCTTTATATTTTTTGGATATTGAAGTTGTCTAATTTGTCGGTGTGTTTTTTTTCTCTGGGAGGTTCGTGTCTCGGTTTCCGGCGAGTTTGTGTTGGAACCTTCGCGGTCTGTCCAATTTTTTGGACAATTTTTGGGAGAGTGGTGATTTGCGGTGAAAATATGTTTTATTCGGTTTTTCTATATGGTTTTGGAGTCCGTTTGGTTTAATTTTTTGCTGCCGTTCACAGTGGCTGGTGAGCGTGCGTCTCACTGATGGCTGGGTTTTTGTTATGCCATGCTGGGTGGATTGGGGCCTTCTCGATAGTTTCATTCTTGTTGTGGAGAGTTTATCATGGCTTAGTGTATTTTTTGGGGTTCGGATTTTATGAGGTAAGTGTTGTCGTTTGTTATGCAATATTTCTCGATTGCATGATAGAGAGCGAGTTGGGGTCGGATGCGTTCGTGGCCTCAGGTGCCGCAGGGCAAGCGCGATGCGGAATGCGGATCGGATCTTTAATAATGTGCGGATGCGGATTGTCACCTGCATCACTAATATATATATATATAATATACTTTATGCTAATAAGTTTATTGCGAGTCGTACTATATATACTATATATAAGTATATATTACTCATAATATATATTGTAATATATAAGATAGATTACACATTGATTTATATTTTTAATGACGGTTATAATATATATACTAACCGATATATCTTCTTACTTCAGCTCCCAGAAAGGCATATATAATAGGGATATGTTTTGCTAAGTTGGTGGCTTCTTTAGAGCAAAAGCACCCTATAATACGAGGATGGTAAATTCGAAGATCCATATTTTGAAATGATGTTTTTATTAACATAAGTAAAAAAGATATTCAATTAAATAAGTAATGAAAGTCCCTTCTGTGAGAATACTCTCTTCTTAGGCGAATTGGTAAAGTCACAGCCCTTTCCCAGCGCGTTTCCAATCCCTATTTTTGGTGCCGAAGGAATTTGTGTTCTGTGATTGAAAAGTTCGAGTCGCAGCCTTTCCTTGAAATTTTACCTCTCTTGCCGGAGGATTTCTGGAGAAAAGTATCTTGAAGTGAGAATTTCTTCCTGATTCTTTAATAATTTGATCTGAACTCTTATCTGACTGAAGAGCATCTCAAACGGAGTAATTTTGTATATATATTTTCACTTTTGACTTATGCTAAAATTTTGCTCGCGCAACTCTTAGCATATAGTACGGAGAACAAATAAATTAAAATTTTTTACAGTTATGGAGTGCTACATTCACTCCTGCGCTAAACACGGAACGTGAGAAATATGTTATAATAATTTAATACAGAGGAAAATAGCTTAAATACATAGTTATACTTTCAAAATGGCAAACATAATCTAATTTATGCTCCGAAGACATAAGTTACGACAATAAACAATTTGAAGGCAAAAATAATATACAAGAAATGTAAATATTCAAATACGCGAATACTGGTTAACAAAGTCCGAAGATCTAAACATATGATACAAATATTTGGAATACATAAAAAGTACAATAAGTTATATACAGAAAATAAAAGGGCATCATTTAAACATAAGCATATTTGGGTTATATCCGTTAGATATAAACAACATACAAACATTTCAAAATGCATCAAAAATACAAAAATGTTAATACATAATAATTAATTGATATGAGAATCAATTGAATTATTCACAAGTTAAATTAGGCCACCATTGAACTCGAACACCGTTAAATCCAGGAAAGGTCTCAATATAAGACGTTTCTAACGTATCCATGATTTGACCAAAGCGCACGTAGTTATCAAAGTTGTAGTTACGAGAGAAAAATTGCTTGACATGTGTAGAGACAAAGTTGCTTGAAATTTAAGTCCTTTATCTTGAAAAATTTCTTCATACACAAAAAGTGAGAGGTCACAGAACCATTTAGACTTCGAAAAGGAATCAACACGTTCGTGGTGGAATCCAACAATGAATTTCTGCCCATAATCCAAACTTAACAAGATGAAAGAAATCCATACGTAAAGGAAGTTAACATATGTAGAGAGCGAAGTTGCTTGAAATTTAGGTCCTTTATCTTAGAAAAAAAAATTTCTTCATACATAAAAGGGAGAGGGTCACAGACCATTTAGAATTCGAAAAGGAATCAGAGTTCGTAGTGGAATTCAAAGATGAGCGTCTGCCCATATATCCAAACTTTGAATGATGAAAGAAATCCATACCGAAAAGGCAGAAGTTGCTATGTCTAGCGATGAATCCTCGAAATGTGATAGTTGTGTGAAAAAGTGAAGCCCATAATCCAAAATTAGAAATGAAAATGAAGTCCAGTATCGCTAATGTTCGTTTGCTTGAGTCTTTCTTCGAGTGTTCTGATAGGGAATTTTTAGTATTATGTTAGTTTTTCTTTCTCTATTCATTTTTTTGTTTTTCTTTAGTTTATCAGTAAGCATTGATTAAAGTTCTGGGGTTCTACTCCTGGGTTCACGCAATTATATAGGGTCGTAGCCTTTTCCTTGAAGTTTATCGGTCTTGCCGGGATGATTTCTGGAGAGAGTATCTTGAGTGAGATTTTCTTTTGATTCTTAATAATTTTTAATCTGACTCTGTATCTGACTGAAAAGTATCATATCACAAAAGGACGAGTTTTATATACTATTTTCACTTTGACTTATGCAAAATTTTGCCTCGCCGCAAATCTTAGCATAATCGAAACATATTAAAATTTTACAATTAATGGAGTGCTACATATATAGTGCCTGTCAGTTTGGCGTAGCCTTCCTCACGATCCGTCTATATAAACGGAGTCACCAATTTTCTTAGTTCCACGTTGTTCGGGAAGTGGCACCTCGCCAGCACCTCCTCCATTTCGTCTCTCCACCTTCTTTTCGGCCTCTACCTCGGTCTCCTGCCTCCACGCCTGAACTAACTCACAAGACATCCTCGCCATTCTATCTTCCTCCGTTCTCTCCAGATGTCCCATCCACCTCAGTTGTGCCTTTTCTATATTATTTCTCATCGCACATACCCCTGCTCTCTCTCTCACTCTATCTCTCTCATATATTCATCCTCACTCTATCTCTTCAACTCTTTCCCAACATTACCCTCAAGGGTCTCATCTTCCCCTGCTGCCCCAAGTCTCAACCTTCCTACGCGGCCCCTTCACTCATCACTCCCCCTAACAACACACTTCCACATATATTAGTTAATTAGTAACCAAGTAGTTTTATAGTAGTAGTAGTAGTATATTTAATTATAGAGTAGTTTAGTAAGGTTATTATAGTTTTAAGTAGTAGTGTAGTTTTATTAATTAGAACTAGTATATTTTTTTTTTTTATGATTGATCATTATTATTAATATTCTTATATTATTGTATATTATTAGTATATTAATTATTATTTAATTTAAATATTATAATAATATATTTTATAAATATTATTATTATTTATTTATTAGATATTTACTGTTATTATTAATTTTATTATTATTTTAATTATTATTTATTATTGATTATTATATTTATTATTTATTTAATTATTTATATTATTTATTATTATTATTTATTTTGATTTATTATAATTAATTATTCTATTTTTTATTATTTAATTATTTATTATTATTATTTATATTATTATATTTATATTATTTTATTATTATTTTTATTAATTTATATTTTAATTAGATTATTATATTTATATATATTATTATATTTATTATTTACTATTTAATATATTATTTATTTATATTAACTTATATTATTATATTATCTATTATTATTTATATATAATATTGGTTTATTTATTTTATTTATATTTATTTATTATATTATTATATTTATATTTATATTATTATTATATTTAATTTATTAATTAGAATTTTATTATTATATGTTTGTTTTAATTGGAATATTAAAACTCTATTAATTATTTAATTAGTAGTAAATATAATTCTTTTTAAAATATGAGTAATTATTATATTTCATTATTAAATATTATTTATTATTATATTATTATATTATTATTTTAATTATTTAATTATTATTATGTATTAATTTAATTTATTATAATTATTAATATTTAATATTATTTAATTTTACCTTATTATCTTAATTAATATTGATAGTAGTTAGATCCTTGGGTAGGATAAGAGTAAGTAGTAGTAGTTCCGGAGTTAATAGTATTATCAGTGGTATGGGTTTCCGGTGAGTAGCAGTATAGAGAAGCACCTTCAATATATATTGATAGATATCACTTTCAACTAATATTGTATTATAAGTTCGAATGTACACTAGTAGATTTTCGTATATATATATTTGTTAAATTATTCACCATCCCTAGTAATATATTAATATACTAATATATTAATACATTAATATTTTAAAAGTAAAAAAATATTGGAGTTATATATTATAATATATATATAATTTAATTATTATTATTTATAGATAGATTATAATAAATAGATATACTTAACCAATTAGTAATATAATATTTAGTATACTATAGTATTATATTATAAGAGATATATATATAATGTAGAGTAATGTAAGTAGTAGTTTGATAAGTAGATAATGAGAGAGTAGGTGGTGAGGAATTTATTATTGTTGTAAGTATAACATTTTTTTTTATATTATATATTATTATATTTAGATATATAAATTATTTAATATAGAAATATTATTTACATGATATAATATTTAATCCGATAATATACATATACTTATGATATAGTTGACATAAGCTAATATGAATACATTATGTCTAGTTATGTATGTATAGAAATTCTGTGAGGTATATTTGAGTTTAAGTACAATAATACATACCTTAGTTATATACTATATTATATATATATATATAATTTATTATATTATCCATGCCTGTGATAATTATCGTTATTATAGAAGCATCATATATTAGTTTCCATAGTGTTACCTATTTAATAGTAGAGATAGTGTAGTATCTGACTACGTATATGATTATGGTATTATTGACTATATATATGTTTTTAGGTGAGGGTTATTATTTTATAAGATTATAATAATAATATAATAGGTTTAATTTATATATAAATTAAAGATCATTTCTATTAGTCTTACTAATACATCTGCAATTTATTATATCAATAATAATATATATATCTATTATATGTTAAGAAGGATGCTCTGATATCTAAAATAAGACATATCGAGGAAATATATCTGGTGAACATAATCGATAGATTCGTATTCTAATAAATTATCGAAATTATCCCTCTTCTGATATTTATTATTGGCTGCGTAGAAACAAATAGTCGAAGCTCAATAATTCGATATATGGTTTAATTTAAACTAGTATTTATATAATATATTATATATATTAAATACGATATTTAAGGTTCGATTATTATCGATTATTTATAGTGTTAATCATATGTACTGTTTTTTTTAATGTGAAACAGGTTTTTAAATATATATTTATATATTTACATTATATATTTTATCTATATACCTTATGTTTGGTTTACCTTTATGTAATATATATTTTTACTATTATTCTACACTTTAGTTTTGTTTTTAATTTTGATTTATTAATAATTTGAATAATATAATTATATAATATTAATTTGTTTATTTATATATATTGTTACTATACGATAGTAACAATTAATTATAATTTTATCTATACTATCTATATATATAATTTTATTTGTTATTTTATTGTATATGTTTTTATTATTTTTATTATATAATATATTATATTATAATTTTTTAATATTATTTTATGATATTATTATTTAGTTATTTTTACCAATTAATTGTTACTTATAATTTCTCTGAAATTATTACTGTGAATTCCTATATTTATTTTATTATTTGTTTATATCATTTATATGCCATTATTATTTTAAATACTATATTTTTAGATTTTATATAATTATACTATACTTTAGACGGTACAGAGTATACGTATAACTTAAGACGTATTGTATATATATAGAGAAGTAGTGGTAGTAGAGTACTTATTTATTTATTATGCCTTTCTGCTTTATATTTGAATGTACTTTACATTATATATTATATTTATATAATATGAGAACATAATATTTATTATTATTAAATTATATAATATAATTGTACTATTTTTATCTTTACAAGACGGTATAAGTATATATTGACATATATATAGTGTATAATTTTTAGGCCCTTATCATAAATATAACCAGTGTTTTGATTTATTTTGTAAAATTAGAAGTATGTGCGATTTTTCCTGTCAACGAGGTGAAAACATATTTCTCTTCAAATGTTTTCTTTTTTATACTGTGAAGAAGGATATTACCAGATAAAAGCCTGTCAGAGAGCAGGTAATAAGTCACTCGGAAAGTCTGCCAGGACTATGAGACCCCGAAAATCTCAATAGAAAGGGAAGGGGACTAGGTGAGGCAAGCCGATTTACAAATTCAGCACAAGCTAAGAGAGAGAGGAAGAGGATAAGGAGGGAGAGAGACAGATTCTTGGGTAGAGATGATATGAGAGGATGTTTGTTGAGTAGAGAGATGATTGATCGATTGGAGAGAGAGAGACGCTGTGAAGAGTGAGGATGAGGATAGAGATGAGAGATTTTTAAGATGCATTTCCTGGCTTTACAATATGATTTGAGTATGAGAAGTTAAGATAAAATGAGATGAGATGAAGAAGCGAGAGCGAAAATTATTAATTACCAATTATACCCCAGGTTTTTAATCATTAATTCAAATAAATCCTATACCCAAGTCTATCCATTGTTGGTCTCTTCACCTCAAGTTACTTTCCATTGTCGATTGTCTAATTATAATTACCCATTGCCATAATGTTTAAAAAAATCTCACGATATCTGTCTACAAGACTTAAAAATCTTATTACTAAATTTCTATTGCTTTATATATTCTTTAATTTTAATTTTGTACGTGATAATTATTTAATATGGAATTTATATTTTATTTTTCAGTTATTATTAGTAATTTTTAATTTTCTTATATTTTTATGATATTTATTGCACTAACTTTTTTAAATTTATTATTAATTGTTATTGCCCGTTAGATCAATTCTATAGTATTGTCAAAACAATTGTTTAAAATTATATTTATTTAATATTTTTATTTACATTAATTATTTATTTCTCTTATTTCAATTTAATTATATTTAAACTATTATATATATTATATATATTAATTATTTTTATCTTTGCTTTCATTTTTAATTAACATCCGTGTTGAAAATTATTTATTAATTTATTTTTATTTGAATTATTCTTAAAATTTAAAACTTTATAGGAATAGCATCCTCTCTATGCAACAATCAACACCTACCTGCAGACCACACACCACACCCTTATGCAACCTATCTCCAACGGACACTCTACCACCTACATAACACCATACATATCACTGACACATACTACACAACATACTGTAAAGAACTGGGAATACTACATTTTTATTACTTATTACTGAATTTTTAATCAAATGAAATGAATTAAAATAACATTGATCATTTGCAGATATGACTATAATCATTTTTCAAATTGATTTATTGTAACATTTGAAATCATAACTAACCGTGGAGGGCGTGAATTACCTAGAGCGCGCAATTTTTATAGGTACGAATATTCTATGTCACAGAAAGTCTAATTTAGTAGTCGTATACGGCTGTGGTGACTATTTACTAGTGTGCATATCATGTGTAATGTTATTTTCCTTATTTTAGATTTAATATATGTGAGATTGCTTGCTGATTTCTAAGTGGCGCCATTCCTCTTCCAATTTCTGCTCCCTATTTTTGGTTTCTCTGCAAAGAGGGACAGAACCATAGTCTAAACACAAATTATACCTTAATTTCGGCGTTCTTATTTTATGACATTTGACTAATTTATTATCAGTGAAGGGAACGATATATATATTATATTGTAGGATGATAATGATAAGAGTGATTTCTAACTTTAATCTATAGAAGGTGTCTGGATAGGGGGATTTAAAGATAATTTCTTTTTTCCGAAATTTTTAATAAAAATAATAAAAATATTAATATAAGAACATTATAAATAATATTCAGAAATATTAACGATATATCGCCTAAGGAATAAAAATATATCGTTCCAAATAAGATATAGAAATTAATTCGTATAAATATTGTAGTTGTTTGTAGGTGCTCGCATGTGAGTGTGAATATCGATTATTGTCGATGATACGTATATTTTTTGGCCATCTCTATTATAATATATATATATATACTATATATATATGATTAGTTGATATGTGTGGTGTAAAGCATTATTCAAACTGATATATAGATTATGTGATAAGGTGAACTTATGAATAATATAAATGTTTCAGTAAATACATTATTTCATAATGCCCAATTACTAATCAATTGTGTGATATATAAAAAAAAATAACTCACAATAACCAATTACTACATACACTTCGCGACAGAGCGCTAAATAATCAACTACATTTGATTTTAAATTCCATATTTATTAATTAAAAAAGGTAATAAATAAATTGATAAATTTAAATATATATACTTAATATTAAACTTTATAATAAATACACATACAAATATGTGCAACCCAAATTAATATATAAATTAAATACTTAATTTCAAAAAATTTATTTGTGATATTTTGGAAATATACAATATTTTGATTTAGTGAGCAAATTTATTGATATATGATAAGAAATATATATTTAGTATTTCAATAATTTATCTAACGACGTATAAAATCTCAAAAGCTTTGCTAATGAACCTTAAAGACAAAGTATTATTATAGAATCCCAAAATTTATATAATATATGAAGTTAGATGTGAAATTATATTCACTTCGCATAAAAAACCTCTACAATTAATTAGTATCTATTAATGAGTGTTTACCCTAAATTATTACAGGATATAACTAATTAGAAGCTTAATGGTTGATAATTTCACTTATATTATTAAGATTAGAATAATAATTAATTCTACATAGAATTTTGCATAGATTACATCGTTGAAGATTACCCACTGTCATATATAGAAAAATATCTCGAGCGCTCAGACCGCCTCTAAGCTGACGCCCTCCACGAACGCGAATCCACAGCTGTGAGTCCCGCTCACTCATATACAGGTAATAGTATACTATATTACGTAATTTAATTTAACTGGCGCCACTAGTATATATATCACGGTAGAAAATATAATATTATTCTAATATTAGAGATATGTATTGTATGATAACTTATATTTACACAACTTATTGATTCGCTTTATGTGTATAAATTTTTACGATAATATTATACTACCGAGTTTACTATAGTCATACACGGATTCACTACTATTATATTTTATCTATACTTAAATAACATAATTATATTTCAGAATTTTATTTAATAGAAAAATTTACTAATTCTCTCAAAATTAAATAAAGTTTCTTGAAATCGATTTAGTTATTATACATAAGAAACATTTGTTTCACATGAAATAAACAAAATGTTTATTATACCTTAAACCTTAAATTATAGATAAAAGCCGAATTATTAAGCAACAATACAAAATGTATGGAATTCCATTTTCCCATAGGTTACTACTTAATCACTGTAATGTAATATGTTTCTTTAGAGGATTACTTATAATACTGCTAAATATAGGTCTATTGTTAAATAAAACTAAAGTGTGGTATTATTTTTTACAAGACACTCACTTAAAACCTTGCCACCACTTTTATGAATAATATAGGTAGATGATTATGATTTATTACGATATAGAGAAACCCATATTACATTTCTTTTTTTTATTATTTATTAATAAGTAACCCAATGAGAAACTTTCTCCTCAAAGGGCTATGGTACAACTGACATCCACTTATTAGTAAATGATGAGAGTCACTTTAAGTGGATTGTGAAGCCAAAAAAGCTCAGAATTATTAAGTAGTATAGTGGACACTTGTCGATGGCTCCAAAAATTTGTTAAAATTTATATAATTTTATATATGAATTTAAAATAAAATATAATTGATACTTTTGAAGTATTATTGATCTATAACCTCCTTATAACCAACATAGTGGGAATTAATTAAAATTATTTGTACCTGTAGTGTATAATATTAGAACATTAATGATAATTAATTAAAAATAAATAACCAATTAATATAACACCATGCAAAGAGTATTTCCCTGATTTTCTAATTCCCTAAGATAGGTAAATAGTATCCACAATTTTATTATATGCTGATTGTTGTCCCTGTGAATATTACAAATATAATAATTCTCTTACACATATACATTTGTAAATATTTCTAATTTCCTCTTCTTAAAATCTTAAACAGTGACAGCTGTGATGAGCAGAAACTACTATACTCTCTCCAATATGAAGCTCCACACATTCTATATCCCTACTGTTTTACCTTTTTAAGCCACCCCTAATTAGCTCTCAAATTCTCCTTATTTCTTTAATTTCTTTAATATTATTAAATATATTGTAATCCTAAATCAGAGAGATTTCTCTCTAAATTCACATCCAAAGCAATATTAATTGTTCTTTAAATGAGGTCATTCATTTTTTATTTATATTTATTAGAAATAAAAATAATTAATTTTTATATCCCAAAAATTTCGTTTCTTTCTCCATAGAAAATGCAATAAAAAATTTGTTAATTTTATAATTTATTCGTAATAAATTATCTCTGTATCACTAATTTGACGATGTGTTAAATAGTGTAAATATGATATGTTGTAAATTGAGCTGTTTATTTTCAATGATAAATGATATTGTTTTATTTATTAACTTAATTAAATGAGAAAATGTTTAAAAGAATGTCTTATTTCAATTTTAATATTAATCTATTCTAATCTTATCTATATCTCATATCTTATTCTTATCTAATATTAATCTATCTAATCTATTTTCTATATTCAAATATTCTATCTATTCTAATCTTATATCTTATCATATTCGTCTATTCAAATATCTATACTATCTATTCTATCTATTCTATATCTATCTACTATCTATCTTATCTATCTATCTATCTCATCTAAAGTACTATTCCTTCTCTATCTATCTATCGTACATCCAAATCCTCAGATAACATAGTCTAATGAACAGTTTGTAAATAAGATGAATGTGGTTTATAAAATGTACCTATAATAATAATAAAGGAACAGGATCCTGAACTGACTTACTAAGATTATAGACATTTTGTGTATATATTATCCGAAGCGGTGGCTAGTGATCTTGTTGATATCATTCTAGTACCTAGCTCATTTCTACGTCAGTGAGAATCTAATTAATATAGGAAGAATATAAATTATCTATAATATTCATGTTGCAGAGATGTTGATATGTAATAGTAACACTAGTTAATACTCTTTTATAATTTTATAAGTCTGGGAATTTTTTCCAATTATGATAAACACATTAGTGTTACATCGAAAATATAATTAATTGTAATTTAACAGAATGTAATTAACACTATTTTATAACTAACACTTAAATATAGGAAGGGAGTTCTATTTAAAATCCTATGCCACGACTGTATTTAGCCATTATATATATAATATTTATAAAACCATAGAATATCTTAGTATATAGTATATGAAACCTTATGTGGGACGAAAAGGATGCATGTTGATGTGTGTTTACCGTATTTTTGGTTAAAGACATTGAAAAATAGAATAAATATTATATATTGTAACCTCAAATCGATGGAGGCTAATAATTGATTTATATATCAAAATACGATGAATTGAAGGATGCTCCCAATAGAAAAGACAAAGATGTAGTTGCAAAATAACGTAGGTACGGATGCGCGCGTTGAATGTATTATATCTGGTGCGTGAACGCGGATGAGGTGTGAGCCTGATGTGGTTAACTATGTTTAAATAGTGTAATATAGTTTATATTATGTAGAACTTATTTCGGACTCTATCTCTATTAATCCCTGTTTGTCACATTTTAATTTCTTAGAATTTCTGTGTCAATCTGTATTGCAGCTGTACGAAAAAAGATAACATAAAAGGACTAAAGGGTCTATATCTATACTATCTATTTCTATCATCTATCTATCTAGGTCTACTATAATTCTATCTATCTAAGTCTAGCGATATCTATTCTTAATCTAAAATCTTCCTCACTCAATCAATAATACATATCTATCTATCATCTATCTATTTAGGCTTTATTTTTATTTTCATTTATTGAGCTATCTATTTTTAGCTCCTTACCTAACTCGTATTATCCTGAGAATCCCTTTCCAGTATATAACTCTTAGTGATCTGACCTCTAGTCGAACTCTATAATTCTTTATCATACAAGTTACTCGTAAATCATTTAATATCTTACCTATATTTTAATCAGAAAGTTTAGTTCTATCCAATCTAAAATCTATCTATATTCAAGTAATATCATAATCTTATCTATCTTATTTCTATCTATTTTTCTATGTTTCTATCTGATGAATTACTTCTGAATTGTTAATATTATTTTCCTGTAATGTTTTAGTTTTTTTTTAATTTGTATTACTTTTTTGAGGGATTGTTATCCTTAGGTCTATCTATCTATCCTACTCTATCTTATCTTATCATCCTATCTATCTATCTATCTAATCTATCTTAATATTATCTTATCTATATTACTATCTTATCTATTATCTATTTCTTAAATATTTGTGTAATAGTTAATCTTATCTATCTATCTATCTTATCTATCTATTTATCTATATTTTATTTCTTTCTTAATCTATCATACTTCATTATCTATATTCATATTCATATCTATCTATTACTATCTTTATCATCTATTACTTAATTACTTAGGCTAACTTATCATATTTCTATCATATAAATCTATCTATATAAATCTATTCTATCTAATCTTAATCATTTATCATTCTAAAATCTTTATTCTCTCTATCTCTCTCTATCTTATCTATCTATCTGATTAATCTATCTTTCTATCTATTAATTAATCATTCTGTTTGTAATATTTAATATATTTTAATCTATGTTTATACTTTGGGGTGAAAGTTTAGGTTTAAACTTAAGGTTAAGTTTAAATTTAGAAGTCTAAAATAGTTGAAGTGCAGTGATTTTTATGTGTGAGTATAACTTCTCTAAATAAGTGTAAATCTTCTTAAGAATTTTTACTTATTGTATATAATTATAACTCAGTTTGTGACTGGAGTGATTATTAGTTGTAAATTTTTAAGTGAAAACAAACTTATTTTTTTATAATTTCATATAATCTACGAGAGCTAGGATCCATAGATAATATAGTTAAATACACAGTGTACTTAAAGGTACTTGACTTTTGTTTTTTTCAACTTTACTTTTTTAATTTGTTTAAAAAATTACGTAGTCTTAAATCTCTTAGATCTAACAAAAGAAAACAAAATATTTTTTTGTATTTTTCTTTATTTTTAATATTATTTTTAGTCCACCTCAATAAAAGGAACCCAACTAATTGTATGTCCGAAATATCAACAAATTAGTTTGCTTGTGAATCTAGGTTTGTGTTTGTATAGTAAAAATACAATATCGTATTTAATATATAGGTATATAATTGGGACTTTGTTAATATACCCTAATAGATGCTTAAATATAGGCATACAAGCCATCGTATGAACGTAAATTTAATGATTGACGTGGTTACTATGCTAGTGTGACAACAGCTTAGAATGTGAAATTAACCATACCTTAATTTATATCTTATTGGGTATGACCTGAAACATAATCGCTATTTTTTTTATGGGTATGTCATTCTAGTTAGGAATATTATCAAGGAGTGTCTACAGAGACTATCGAATAATCATTATTAGAGAGAAGAAATAAAATATGGTTTGAGAGCAGAGGATTAATGTTATTTAATTATTAATGAGGAGGTGAAGAGTAGCGAAGGACCCTATTTTGTGACTTTTAAGATTCATAATTCTTTGCTAAACATTAAAGTAAACATAAAGAACTGTCGAAAATTTTGTTGCAGAGTCAATATAGATCACTCCCAGACCAGATAAAATTCATCAAATTTATTGGTGGAGGAAATTTTAATTACTAATTTAATTTGTATTGAAGAATCACAAAATTAAGAGTGAAAATTAATCACTTGAAAAAAAATCAGAGATTTATAAAGATTAAATTAACCTAGCATCTGATATGTAGTATTAAAAGGAACCTAAATTGAATTAAAAATGATTATAATGGAAAAACTTCATGAGAATAAAATGATAAAAGATATAATTAATTTCGTAAAGTTTTTACTTCGATAATGATGATCTTTAGAATTCATGAATGCAATATATTACCCTTTCAAAGCATCCTTCCTGTGTCTTAATCCAATAAATATGGCATTAGCATAATAAATTGAATCTATGGAAAGAAGTTAATTAATTATGCTTTTTACAGAAAACTCGAATGATAAATGAATATTATGTACTTAAGTATAATTAAAGTTGGTGCTAGAAGTGTTTGTCATAACGAATTCTCTTTATATATGTAAAAATAAGAAATCTGTTCCACTTTAAAAGATAATTATTCAAGTGCAAAGAAAAATTCCTAATAATAATAAATTTAAGGTATTTCTAGAAGGAGATCAATATGAATCAAGTCAATTGTGGAAGAATGATAAAAATAATGAAAAACTCCAAAAATTTGTTGATTTCTAATAAAGAGACGATAATGATTCGATATATCAATTGGTGTAAATTTAATAATAAATCTTAATTTTGTAAATAATTTGTATGATTAAAGTGCAAAAGTATAGGGATAGCTGATGTGACTATGGACGAGATGCGGTGCAAGACAAAAAGAGAGAATGACAAGATGAATCGATTGGACTTATATAACCATAATCACGAACTACCCAGTTGATAGAGGACTGATGAAGAAGTGTGCGATGAGAGTAGGTTTATGGAAATTTCTGGCCAATTCATTCGGCAGATAATTGATATTGATTTAGTTCAAAAATATTGTGCGAGTTAGAGAATTTTGATCAAGAAAGCTTGGACATAGATTGGGTTAAATATAGGTTGAAGAGGTGATACTTCGCGAGGATAGACCTCGACTCTAGGGAAGGTTTTCATTTAAGATATTATTACATCGTGATGCAAGCAGTTTAAAGAAAAATCTTTTTATTTTGAATGACTTCTGGCCTGCGGGAATAATATGCAGAAAATTTTTAACAAAACTATAAATAAATGGGACGAATAGACAAATGAGTGTTTTGTAAGATCTTTGAACTACTATTTTTGAGGCTGTACAACCTGTAACTCATTTATAAGTATATATTCTTTGGTAATTTAGTTCAGAATACATAATAAGGAAAGGTATATAATAAGTCTTTTAAATATCTAGTGGAGATCCTAATATATTTTTTATTTAACATAGATTTACAGTGTGAGTTGCTAATGAAAGAGAATAAGATAATTTACACCGTGATACACATAAAATAGGCCTCTTTCCTATTCAGACCAAGAATGGATTTACTGGGTAATAAAATTGTTCTTAGTTAATCAAATATAATTGTGTTTAAATGCACCTTTTATTTACTATATGTGGTAATTTTTTAAATTTATTTTTAATCGTGCACCTAAAAGTTATACGGATTACTGGTAAATATTAAATGGGAATACAACCTATCAAAATATAACACTATTTTTGTAGACCATGGTATGTTGACACCTATTTTAATATTGAGCTCTTATATATTTTGGTGGTTATTGGTAAATGTTTTAAATTTGAATCTTTCATAAATAACCTATTGTATGTATTTTTTTAATGTTTTATTTATTTTTCTTCCCTTTTATTATTTTTATACAAATTTCAGATTTAATTCGACAGCTCAGTTAAATATGTAATTTGTAGGTAATTCAATTGAAGCAAGTAGATATTTGTTAATTGTAATACCATTCTAATCTTATAGCTCATAGTAGGATTTTCTGCGATATGATATGAAAATATTTGGTGGTGGAGTCTTTATTACACTGATTATGATGATTCAATACTTTATACGTGTATTATTTTAACAGACAATATTATTTAATATATTTAGTAAAATACAATTTGATCATATATGTATGTATTAAATAACCCTCATTTCACAAAAATTATTTAACTTATCTTATTTCTTGCCTCAGTTTGCGTCCTTGTTCAAAAACTATTTAAAAGTATGTTACAAATGAAACTTAATAAAGATTTGAGTTCTTGATAAATATCAAACCAACAAACGTAAGTTATTATTAAATCTATGCTTGATATTATGATGTTGTCTAATGAAAGTTTGTTGTTTTTAATATAAGTAGTTTATTGTTTTAATACTCTTGCTATAACATATAATAAGTAACAGTGATATATGTCTTAATTCGTATACTGGATTAAACTTACGCTTAAAGAATTGAATGAATATGCTACTGACTTTTGATATTTATTGTGACTTTGTTTTGTTTATCTCAATTTTATATATTTTTAGAATAAAACTATATGACTGTCCTATTATTCGTAATAATGTCCTATGTGCAAATAAGATATATTACCTTGCAATATAGGACAAGATAACAGCGTAATAGATATTACTTACTAATTTTGTGGCTTAAGATATAATTTTGTGTAGGAGTATGAGTTCTACACAAAGCAAGTATGAAATAGTTTTCTGATAAGATTGATGTAAATAAAAGATTTAAAAAAATCGCTATAGTACGCGTATATCCTGGATGAAGTAAAATATGTATGGAAATCTAAATAAACTTCTAGATGAAGGTGATTAAAATTGTCTATATTATATAAGATTCATATGGAATGGAAATAACTAATGGAAGAAAACTGAGATGGTGAAGAAGTTAAATAATTAATAAGTGTGTATATAATAACACGTTAGCTAATTATAAAGTTATAAGTCAACTAATAATACAAATATTTTATATTAATAACTATATATGTAAAATGTTCCTAGATGTGAAAAATTTAAGTTTAATTATAGGATTTTAGTAATCGAATGAGGAATATTAAACCAAGAACAGAAAGTTCCTCTGGAATTTCAAATTTGGATTGAATAGACTAGAATGATAACTAATTATAATCTATAAAATCAGTTATAAGAATTTTTTGATCCTATTATTTAGTTATAATTGATTTTCTGTATGTCAAAACTATGAGCAAATAAATGGAATAGTTATCCGGAACGAAATAGAGAGTGTTTTCAACAATACGTAAATGTTGAAGAAAGTGGTCTTCGTATCGTTACTTTGTTCAGATCGAACTATCTTGGGATCTCTATCATGAGAGAAATGGTTCATTGTGATCATATATGTCTACATGAAGAAATGGGGTAATTCGAGTCTTATTGCTCTGCTTCAGGAAACATTCTACTTGAAAACCTTTAATTTTATGATGATAAAAATATGTAGAACCTACAACTAGGTCCTAGGATGTGGGAATATATGCGAGTCTGTGTGATCGATTTTAACGAATTTACCGGTGCGAGAACGATTAATATTGAGAATAATTAGATACTACTTTTTTACGGGCAACGGCTTTTATGGAATGCATGTATTCATGCCACAATTATACTCTTTAGATTTGTTTTGCTTGTTAGAGGGCTATCGAACTCGCGACTCATCAATAGATAATTATTGCCTTATGGGAGATTGGATGAATTTGTGTAGAACCAACTAATATTAACGAACTTATTCTAACTGATGATTCGTCGTTTATTTACCCTAAAGATTAGTCCCTTGAGTAATGCGACTTTTAGACTTAAATTATAGACATAAATTATATAATATCCTTAATGAACGTATCAGAACTAACAATGGTAGTTTAGAAGTCAATATATATCAAATCAGATATGACGGCCTATAGATACGCTTTTAAAAGAATGAGGCAATCACCAACTAATAGACATCTAACCATGGATCTTCGGTGTATGCTGCATTCCTGGATTAACAAAAAGCATTTTTCATTGAAAATGATAATTATAATATATATATTCATAATATCTTTATTTAAAAAAATTAAGAATTCTATAAGGTATGTATATTGAATTTTGCATGTATAATATGTTTTGGTTAGTATAGTCTCCTTTAATAGCTGTATAACTCAAATTGCATTTGTTAAATTTAAGAATGGTATATCATCAATATTGAATGGCTTTCATAATCACAAATCATTTCATGCACATTAGCCATAAAGATTTTAGTTTTGTTTTACCCTCTTGTTTTAAGAATATTTTACTAATTAATGATCTTGTAGAAGACATAATACATAAATAGAATATTACAATAATAATGAAGTTACCCAAATAGCTAATGATGAATCTTAATTATGTCGAAAATATAATCATGATTAATGTCAAAGATGAATTTAGTTTATGAAATAGCTATTCATTCGGATAGATGGCCTTTCTATAAAATAACTATATTTATTAATAAGTTAATTTAGTAATCTGATATAATATATCTTATCTTTCTACCTATGTCTAAGTCTTAATGAGCAGTATAATAATATATGTAGAGAGAAGATGAAGATCATGAGGGAACCAAGAGGCACCGGGGCAGAAATATAAAGATAAAGATTAAGTACAATTTATTCTTAAATTTAAAAAATAATATTATTTTCTTATGGTTTTTTTAGTTTCAATAAATTGAGTTTATTTAAAAATAATTATAATATTGTTAGATTTTTATTGTTTTTAATAGATAGAAAGAATAAACAGACGAAAGATGTACATGGTCAGGGGCAGACATAAAATAAGCTAGGGACAAATTCTTAGGAACGTTAAATGTTTTATAAAGAAGATTAATAGAAGATTAGTTGTCATAAATGATTGATAATTATATTATTGTTAATATGAATTTAAAAATAATATCTTATTGTATGCCTTTTTACGGAGCAAATTTTTGGACTTTAATATGTCAAATAAAGTAGCAAATTACTTCAAACAATTTTGAATGTATGTCTTCATTTATATGTCACTTAAAAAAAATATGGTATAAGTTTCAATAGATATTTAATGTAAATCATATCTAAATATGTTATAATATATGATACTAATAATAAATTATTGAATTAATTAATTGTTATTAATCTATTACTAAACACTATTTATATCATTTCTAGGAAAAAATTATTCGTGTTCGTTTGCTACAAATAATTACATTAATATTTTATTATAGATAAATAAAAATGCTTTATTTATTTTTAAGTTGAAAGCCCCTTACTTGAAGTGTTGAGAAAGATATACGAAAGGGTATAAAGAATATATTTAATGGATAAGATAACATATATGGAGTTACTTGATTTATATTAATAATGACCATTGATAGCTCTAAAATCTAAAAATGAAATTAAATTGTTATCAAATGTAGCCTTAATGAGAAGACTATCAACCTTAAAGATTGATGACTTATGGCATAATTATTTTTTAATTGGAACTCATTTTGTAAAAATTAAATTTTTTAACTGTTTTGTTTTTTATTTATTTAACATTTATTTTTTTTTATATATTTTTATTATCTATATTTATATGACTTTCTATAAAATTGTAACAATTGTATTATAAACGATATTAAAAGAATTAAATAGACTAAATTGACTATCTTATCTAATATACTATGTCTAATTCTATCTATCTATCTATCTTTATCATAAAAAATTAACTATCTATCTATCAATTATCTATCTATCTATCTATCATTTATCATATATCTATCTATTACTTATCTATTCTATATCTATCTAAATCTATCTATCTATCTTTCATCTCTATCTACTCCTATTAAATTTATTTACCTACAGCTAATACATAATACTACAAATCTATCAATTCTCTCTTCATTTTTCAATTTGACGTCAACTTACAACTTATTTTTAATTAATATATTAAATCTTAATTTCCTTCAAATATAAAAATGCAACAAATAAACCTTGTATCTCTTCATTATGTTTCCTTGTTTTTTCTCTCCCATCCTCTGTACAAATCTCATTTTAATTTTATTTCTTTGTCTGTTGGAATGTTTTAAAATTATTGTGGTGAAGAAAAAAGCCATTATTGAGAACATTTAAAACTTTTGAAAAACAAACAAATTGTTATCATCGAGAGTGGTTTGACATTAGTCGGTCACTCGGAAGAGAAAAAGAGAGAAAGTTGGAGATACAGACCTAGAGGTACAGAAATCATTACTGAAAATATATGAAAAAAGAGAAAGAAATAAAAAAAGAAAAAAAATAGGATTCCTTATATAATAAAGGTGAAAAAAGGAATAAAGAAGAAAGTAGAAAGAAAGATTAGAGATAAAGACAGAGAGATAAAGAGATCATTACTGAAATATGAAAAAAGAGCATTTAAAAAAAAGTGATTAAAAAAATGAGAAAAAAAGAGAAAAGAAATAAAAAAGAAAAAAAAGGAAGAAGAAAAAAGAGAGGAAGATTAGAGATAATGAAAGAGGTACAGAAATCATTACTGAAACATAAAAAAAAGAGATTTAAAAGAAAATTAAGAAAATTAAAAAAGAAAAAAGAAAAAGAAAGTTAAATAAAGATAAAAAAAAGAGAAAAAAGTTATGATATGAAAAAAAATAAAATACATAAAGGAAATATGAATAATAATTAATTGATACAATAGTTGCAAAGCTATGATAAATATTAAGGTTACTAAAGAATCATCCAATGATTAAATAATGAAAAAAAAATAAGAGATTATAAAAATAAATAAAATACAAAATATAAATATTGAATAATGATATAAGAAAAAGAGAAAAAAAGAGTGAATTAATATATTATTAAATATTATAAGTTATTTTATTTTCATGAAAAAAGAGAAAAAATAAAGAAAAGAAGATAAAAAAGATAAAAAGATAAAAAGAGAAAATAAAATGAAGAAGAGAATTCGAGTTTATTAAGTAACATCTCTAATTTCATCAAGTTTCATATTATTATTTAATAAATATCTTTTTATTCGCAGTATCTAAATTAGATATTTGATTATTTAAATATTTATAATTATTGTTCTGCACTCATATCTATTTTCTACTCATTTCTTTCTATTTAAATTTTATATTACACAATAATATGAGGGATAAAAATATTACAGTAATAAAGACGATGTGACAATAAAAAAAAATCATAACAATGATCTAATTTGTAAATATAAATGATATATTCTGAGTGTTGTGAGATATTATAATATGTTCAATAAGTAATAATATAATAGAACTAAGTAATTAAGAGCTTCTCTCTCTCTCTCCTACTCTCCTGCGTCAAAATCTCTCATCTACTCTCTCTGGGGCTTCTCTCTTTTCTCTTACAGCTTTGATGAAGTTTTGAGGCTCAAACTTTGACGTTATTTAAAACGCATTTCGTCTTTTTCTCTCTCTTTCTCTCTCTCTCCTCTCTCTCAATCTCATCTCATCTCTGCTACTCTGGTCTGAGCATTTTAACAGGAGATTATCTGGGATGGTCCCAGTCCGGTTTTCTATTTTTCTCTTCTGTCTCTCTGTCTCTCAAATCTTCTCTTATTCCCCTCTGTCTTGTCTTGAATCTTTAGAGTCTGTTCTGTCTTGTCTGTCATTGTCTGTCTGATCTGTCTGCTCTCTCTCTTCATAATCTTTATACTCTTCTCTTAACGATATTAACTCTCTATCTAATCTAGTTACATTACAATCTAATTCTAACATCTCTCTTCTCTCTCTCTCTCTCTCTCTCTTTCTCTCTCTCTTTCTTTCTCCTTCTCTCTGTCTTCTAATTATGTCTCTATTGCCTCTTGTTACGGATCTCTGTCTGTCTTGGATAACTCGTATCCTTATGTTGTAGTTGTCCTGTCTCTCTCTCTCTCTCTCTCTTCTCCATCTCTCTCTTCTTCTCTCTCTCTCTCTAACTCATTCGTTTCTTCACGAGTGTTGTACTTCTCTCTCTTCTCTCTCCTCTCTTCTCTCTTCCGTTACATAACATTCTAAAAAAATCTTAAATCAAATATGCAAATGCAAATATCCTTTTAGTTATTCAAGCAAAAAAGATTAATTTTAGTGATATGATTTGAAAATATGTTTTTCTATGGATGTACAGGTGGATAGGTAAATTTTAATAGGTAGATTTCAATAAGAATTACAAAATGTAAGGTGTGATCTATATAGAACGTTATATCTATTGCTAAAAAGTTAACGTTATTAATAAAACGCTAAATAAGCTATTTAATTAAAAGAAGGACAGGATATAGAAGTGAAATGATATTCGATTTCATATTCTGTATATTCGTGTATGGCTTTAATAACCTAAACTTTAATTTGAGGTATCTTAAATATTAAGAATAATTCTATTTAATTATCCACTTTATCTTCACATTCATGATACATTTTATTTTGTATAGTTAAATATATTTTCATAATCTAAATTATCTAAAAATTATCATAACATTAATGAATTTAAATATATTAATTTTATTAAATATAAATATATATTTATATATATAAATTTAATTAACTATTAAATAATATTATAATATATATATATATAATATATATTATATTATATTTATATAATTAATTATATATAAATTAATATTACTATATATATTATATATATTAAATATTTTAATAATAATTATATATATATTAAATATATATATATATATATATTATATATAAATATACATATGTGTTAAAATGATAATACATAAAATAGATTAAATAAGTTAACAATATATATATATAGAGAGTAAGATATATGAAGTAATAGATAATAGGTGAAGTAAATAGTATAAGAATTTAGGGTGGTTAAAAGTAAGAAGATAAATAAAAAAAAAATAAAGAAGAAGTAGTATCGAGACAAGCCTAAGTTTCAGAGAGAAAGATAGAATAGATATGAAATGAAGATATAGTATATATATAAAGAGATATTTTAGAAGTGAATTGAAATAAGAATATAATATATTATATATATTATTTTAGAATGAAGAAAGAAATATAGAATGAGAATAGATAGTAGAATGGAAGAGTACTACCTATAATATGAATAATTAGGTTTATCTTTTCCTTATTTTGTTTGTAAACTATAATATTTATTATATATATATATTATATATATAATATATTTTTCAATATAGTAATATATAATTAATTAATAATAATATTATCAATATATAAATATACAGTATTTAAATTAATAAAAATATATAAATATTATATATTAATATATATAATATATATATTTATATATATAATATATATATATTCAATTATATATTAATTATATATATACTTAAATATAATTATAATATATATTAAGATATTTTATATATAATCCATTTTCTTTTTTATTAGTATACTATAAATGCCCCCACTTATACCTATTCTTAATAATATAAAACTAAATATAATTGATTTGAAATATTAAATCCCCATCTTCAAACTCCTCACTGGTAATTTATACGTCCCTAATCAGACTTATCAATATTCTTCTCTATAAAATATCAACACGAAGAAAGTCACTAATCCAAATTTTTGCTACTATCCTTCTTACCTATATCACCCTACCCCCAATATCCCAAACTCTCGCATACTTATGTGAGTGACCAACCCAATTAACCTTTGTGGCCAACACCAGCCAATCTAACTCGAGGCGCACCTAACACACCAACTAGTACCGACGGTCAAACACATAACATCCCAATTTCTATCACTATGCCAACAAGTCACCAACAGGTCTACAACACTAAACCTCCAACCGTTATCTAACCCTACTTTTCATCTGCGCACCAACACACCAACCAGACCAAACATACATCACACACTATGCCACACGTACATACATTACATACCGTACTTATCAATCCCCACCTTCTCGACAACTCAACACTATCCGCAACCACCAAATTAATTCCACCGATTGACCACCTATACATCACAACCTAATTCTGACGTACCTAAGCCTGATCCCCCACTCTCACTCACCATCCACAAATAATCACTGCCACCGGGAACTTCACCAAGACAATCAGTCCGCACTATTCACACTATCAGGTGGTGCTATATATATAATAATTCTTACTAGCCCGTACCCACCCTATTACCCGATACCATAAAATAACTACCTCATATCCACTAGCAATCTTATTTGTACAATAAATATTTAAATATTTATCATTTAATATATTATATTATAATAATATTATATATACCGTATATTATTATATATATATATATCTATTATATTATTATAATTAATATTTATATAATTATTTATATATTATATCATATATTTATATTATTATTTATTATATAATTATATATATATTAATTAATATTATATATATTTATAATTATATTTTCTTTTTTAATATTCTTTCTCTATGTATGTATATTACAATGTGACAAATTTAATAAATAAGATATTTTATTTTTTAAGTTAAATTAATTATATATTTTATTATTAAAATATATAATTATATATATTTTAAAATTATTAAATTATATATTTAATAATATTTAATATTATAAATAATTATATATAGATATATATATATTAATTATATAATATTATATATAAATATAAATTATAATATCTTTTACCTATTTATAGGAGTCTTATTTAGTGAGTATATAGTATATATACATATATATATAATGGAGATATTTTCTATATATATTATCTAGTAGAGTAGTGACAGTCAACTACTTATTATGCTTTCAACTGTACCTCTATAAATTATTGAATTAGTTTTTCTGACAGTTTTTTGAAGATCGGTTAGTATTTATATACACAGGGGTATATATATATATATCATATAGTGAGATAATGATAATTATATATTTATAATATTAGAATTTAATATTTTAGGATATAAATATATTATTTCTATTATTGTAATCTTTATAATATAATATATATATTATATATGGAGTATATATTTGACCAAACAATTTTTACAATTATTATATATACGTATATATACGAGAATATATAGTAAGGTATGATATAGATGGGTAGAGAAATAGTAGATATAATATAGAGATGTGGAAATTACTTTATTAAATATTAAGAATTGAAAATATTACCATTTTATTTTATTATTTTATATATTAATTTAAAAATAATTTAATTAACAATATAGTAATGAGCACAGATGTTTATTTGATTATATGTGATATATAATTATTATATATAATAAATATATGGTTACTATTACAATAGGAGTTAGTGGATTATTACTTAGTGAATGTATATTATGGAATTATGGTATAATTAACATTATAATACTTAGTAGTATATAGTATAATTATAATATATATATAAATAATTATCATGATTTTTCTACCGAATTATTAAATGTAAGAGCATACAATATTACTTTATAGTGAGTTCATATACTCCTAGGTAAGTCTATATAAGTAATATGAGTAATATAGGTTGACTATACATTACTATTGGTAATTATTAGGTCCTATTTATAAATATGATAATATATATTTTATTAAATAGTTTATATATATCAGGCTTGGTGTTTCAATATGGAAGTACACTAGTATACTTGTCTAACATCAGCTGTTATCTTGACTATGTTCTAATAAGTCTACACATTAATTTTGGAGTATTGGAAAATATCTCTTTTGTACTGCTAACTTACAGACAGGGATTTTCTAAAAAATTAACCAGCGAAATTGTCTTACTTGAATAACTTCAAATTTACTTAAGTACAATTGAGCCATTTATGGGTGGTGATACTTGTGGCTACAAGTGTAAAGTGCCTTTGGGGTGTTGGTGTGGATACTTGCAATTACTTTGTAGCAGTGAGCATCACTTTCCATATTTATCTATTTTTCTTTTTATCAATTGCTCAATCATATGTCTGTAATTACACAGACTTAGATTTTTCATTAGTATATTGTACATAAGTAATCATAAAGATACTAAGCATCATACTAATCATTTACTGATATAATAATTTTCTCTTCAAATTTAAGTTTCTTTTGTATATTTTATTATTATTATCATCATTATTATATATATACGTTTAGTCATCAATAGTAATATACATATTATTTTATGTTTATTTATATATAAGATATTTAAAAGTAAATTTTTACTATTATTCAGATTACATACATGTATAAACTATTCATATTAATTATATATATATATTTTTTGCTATACAATATTAGTATAATGTAATTAGAGATAATAGATTTTTATTTTTGAAGTGGATTATAGTAGGTTTTTCAAATTTAAAAATGACTTTATAAGTATAAGATATATTTTTGTTGTATAATATATTATATTTATTTTAAAAATAGATTTTTTATTATAATTCATTATAAATATTAAGTATTTTATTATTATTTATTTTATTATTTTTATTTATTTTTTAAATATATATTAATATTTATATATTATATATTTAAAAATAGCATATTTTTGTTATAATATAATATTTATTATATAAGTATAAATTTATATTTATTATATATAATAATATACCTTACGGTACTATACTTATTAAATAAGTCAGTATTAATAAATATATTAGAGTATTCTAAAAAGGTCAATATGCAATAGCATACATGAAAATAACTAACAATATACGAATTATAATAACTGTACTTTATTGAATAATCTTGTTATATATGTATTTAACATTCATATGAATTTATATTAATATATATTATAATATAGAAGGGTAGGATACAGTGATTAGATTGGATAAACCAATTTATTGTCAATGCTTATTAAACGTCTCATTCATAGTGATCCAGTATAGTTCACACTGAAAATTGAAGAATGACATTTGAGTAGCTGAGTACAGGCACATAAATAAAAGTTGAACCTCCTCTTATAAGGGTAAAGGGGAATCAGGGCATACAGATGTTACTGTAAAAAATTATAAGGTCTTTAGTTGTATTTATTAACTGTTTATTGTGTTTACTGTGTATTTAAGCTTATTAATTGTAGTTGTTTTTATATGAAAGATCTATAATGATGAGACCTTGGTTATTTGGTTGATTATTAGAATATGCCGGATCGAATATTTTTAAAATTGACTGAAGACTGATTTTGGGAAGAAACAAGGTGCTGCTTATGATTTAGTATAGTATAAAGATTTTGTACATTTAAATTAATCCTTCGCTGACTTCAAGAGTCTTGATACATTAAGGAATACTATATAGAACTTTGGGAGATTAGCTATTAGCATGGTTGAGGACAGACAGTAGTATTATAGATTTGATCTTTTTAATAGGATTTATGTGGATTATTTGGACTCAAAAACAGGGTCTATAATAGGATTAGAGGGCGAAGCTCTTTGGCAGGTTGTTTAGTGTATTTATGGTAGTTGGTCGGTTAAGCTTCTGAAAGGAATACCAAAATATGAAGTGTTTGATCGATAGTGATAGACATTATATTATATTGTGTATGAAATTTCATACAACATTATTTAGTTATGAGTCGAATTAGTTGATTTATTGAATTTTAATAATTTAATGATATATTTATCAATATAGTTTTAAATCACTTTTTGTCTTTTGTATTGTTTCATTGGCAATCCTAATCATTGTTATATATATATGAAAGTGTGATATGTGAATTTGTGTTTAATGAAATTAAATATTTAGTAATGGTTAAATGTGGTGACTTGATTGATTTATTATTGAATATGTGTATAGACATGAAATTGTTGAATGATATATAGGTAATAATGAATTAGATAGTTGGAGGATTTTATTCCACCTATTTAAAACCTCCTCCGAGTCTGTTATGCATTTGCTTGTTGGACCTTTGTGGTCAAGAATTTATGAAAGTAAATGAGTATTTTATGTTTATAAGACTGGCCTTAGGAAAGAAATTAATTTTGACTTTCCATGGACAACAGGACCACACACGCACACAATAGTGATCGAACAACTATGGTGCTAAGGTAAAGCTCCGTGGTCTTGACAATCTAAACGACAATTAGAAATATGTAACGAATACCGGTTAAGTAAGCTTATTAGCTGCGTGGCACAGTGAGGGAACTCACATCCACTCTTACAAATGTGGGAAGATAACCTACTAATATGTTTATGAATTCAGTTATATGTGAACAGCTGGAAAAATATTTCTGAAATTTTAAATATTTAGGATAATGTTGAATGAAAAATAAGCGCGATGCGGGATGATGCTATGAGTAATTTAGATAGAAATATATGCTAGAATATGAAGTGAACTTAAGGTGGACTATAGGCTTGCCAATTATAAAATCAAAGTTAGTGTGAAGATTATCACTACAGAGAGGAACTGAATGAATTTCTTGTAGATGCGAATACTAGGGTTACATTTAACATACGAAGTAGACATATATACGATGTTACCCGTGTAATGTATCCATGTAAACGTGATTTACTAAGTGAGTTTCTGGATAAACAAATGCATATATTACTAATAGTAACATCTGGTTATGATCTATGAGAATATTATTATGGAGCAACTTAATTGGTGAAGTGCGTACTTTTTCATGTAGATATGTGTTAAGTTTCGAAAACAAATGATACACACACGCAGATAGAACTGGCAGGTAGAGAGTTGTTTTGGGATTATATATGTGTATGAATGAATGGAGTATAATAGTGATAAAATTTTGAAAATAAAATAAATTAATACGTAGAGGATTTTTTGGTAAATTATAAGGATAATAGGTATGTGATGTAATTAAGTATCGGTCAGTTTAAACTGTATATTATATGTGAATATATTATATAGTGGTAGATGTAGTTGGGTATATTCGACCGGATGGGAGAAACAAAGATAAAGTGTTATTGAGTCAGAATGAAATAGGAGATAATGATGTTGGTGCCTCAAGTAATGATGTTGATGCCTTCAGTGATGTTGGACAAAGGCGAGAAGAAAGGTATACATAATACAAGGAATAAGTGATAAATGGCGGGGTCTATTTGTTAGTAAGTGGATGTTGTGTGAGTGGTTTGTTGGTAGTCCACCTGGTGTCAAATAGAGTGTGAGATGTGATATGGCAGCCAAACTTCAATCTGACAAGTAGGTAAATAGTTATCATGAACCGTGTATTGAAGGATAACAACAATCGCTTTGTGTCTCCCCGAAGATGAAGCTCTTAGGGGTGGAATATATATTTTCCTAGACTGGTAACAGATATCGTGTCCCTCTCACTAATAAGGCCATATCAAATGTGTGTAACAAGAAAAGAATAAGGTTACTCGAACAGAGGAACTTTATCCTTCTCCCTTTCTACTATTGCGAATCTCATTAGATCTCTCCTTCAAATAACCTTACGTTGTTCCTTATTTTTGTTACTCGCCTCATTCTTTTAACCCTCCTGGGAACTAATTCTACTAATTCAACTTTACTCTACAACAACTTATAAAGTAATACTTCTTTGGGATGATAAGAGTTATAGTTACGGGCAGAATATGTTAGGCCCATCGGATGAAAGTAGATGAAGATTGATGATGTCATGTATTATGAATAGATAAGAATATCTGTATAAGCAAATGATGATTTGAAGAGTGATGATATGTATGAATGATGTTTGGAATTTGGATATAAGATGATCTTACGTGAATGATATTGGAATGATATAAGTATTATTTATAAATTTTCTTATATAAAATATAGATTATTATTTTATTATGAAATCTTAATTCTTTATATGTGATCCAGAGACTGCTTAAAATACCTAAAGAGTAACAGTGTAAAACAAGAAATATTAAAATAACAGTACTGATGTAGATATTATCATCATTCGTCAAATAAAACCTATAACTATTATAGGTCATTATGTGTTACCCAATTTACAATAACATGAGCTAATGGTTGATAATTCACTATTGTAAATATAGATATAATAAATTAATTCACTAGAATTTTTGTTACAGATTATACTAGTGTAAATGATACCTACATAACGCACTAGCTAGCTAGAACCGCAAATAGTACGCCCCTATCACCGACGTCTACAAAACCGTAACGGTGAGTCCTGCCGGTATACGTAATAATACTGTCAGCGTGCAACGCGAAAATAATTTTCTATTTATAATAATGATTTATAATAATTGTTTAAATTTAATATTAAAAATACTTTTCTACAATCGTAGGTTCGCTTTATTGATTAAGTATATTATCGAAATATATATAATTATAATCACTGATTTTCTATTATATATCTAACTACAGATTTCATAACTAAGATTTTATGGACAACATTTTACAGATTTATTTATTTTATAGAAAAAATGTTGGATTTCAATAATAAATAATGAGGCATATAAAAAAACGTTTAGTTACGATATATATATAAGTAACAATATTTTTGATTTAACAGTAATAATACACTAATTAGTTTTTAAATGACAGGTTATAAAAATTTAAGCAATTAGCAACAAAGTGGATCCTTTCCCTAGTCCTATCAGCTGTTGTCTTAGTATCTTAGTTAGTACTCTAAGGTTTTTGTAAAACAAGTTTTTACAGACCCTAAACCTGCCACTCTTTATGAGGTAGAGATATTGTATTCGAAGAGAACCCATTACTATTCTTTTTTATATTATTAAAGTAACCAATGAGACTTTCTCCCAAGGGCTGTCACGGCACCCTATTGGAAGAGAGGTCATTAAGGGTTGGAGGCCAAAGCGATAGGATAGTGACACTGTCGTTGGCTCAAAATTTGTAAATTAATTTGTTCTTTTGTTATTGTGGGTCAGATTAAAATAATAAATTGATCTTTAAAGTTTGAACATTAACCTTTAACAACAGTGAATTAATTTAATTTGTGCTACTGTAAATTAGACATTAGAAATAATTAATAAAGCAATAAACAAAGCAGAGGTTCGTTATTCCAGAAACCATCTTATTATTTGCTATAACAAGGTGAATCTCTTAAATAGGGCCAATTAACATTATAGAGATCAGTCTTTATATATATATATATATATATATATATATATATATATATATATATATATATATATATATATATATATATATATATATATATATATATATATATATATATATTATATATATATATATATAATTAAGTATATATATATATATATATAATATATATATATATATATATATATATATATATATTCAGCATTCCCGAAAGTTTCAGGCATGTAACTAGTAACTTATACAGACGCCACGAAAATTAAATATCATTTTTATTAATAGGAGACATTTTTTACCGCGGAAATGAAAAAAAAATAAAGCAAAGATAACGCTTTTAAAAAATTAAAATTGTTGAAAATGTTGAAAATATTACAGTTTTTTTGACAATTCGAAGATGCCGCTTACTCCGAGTGAGCTGAGGACGGAAAGGGTGCCCAAATGTGATTTTTTTTTTTAAACGGACGAATACCCACGGGTAAACAAGAAACGATGGATAGAGGCGGGGTTTCTCGGCCTACAGGGGGACGATGGGAGGGACTTCGTCCCCTCTTCTGTCCCACCGTCGGCTCGAAACCACCCTAAAAAAGGGTATAAAAGAAAAATAATATTTTCAATCCAAAAACGGTATTTTGGCACTTCTGCTCGCGAGTCATTCTGCAAGCTTTTCAAGGTTCAATCAGAGCCGTTGCACTAATTAAAGCCTAAGATATAACTAAATTTTAAAAGTAACAAATATATAGGAACTTAAAATAATTGTTGTTGTGATTTTTTTTGATGTTATTATTTTTGGCATAGTGCAATATGGACAACAGGATGAGCTTGGTGTTGTGTTGTTTGGTGAATACTTGCACTGCAATACTAATATGAGTGAAAAAGAAATTTGGTTGTAATGAATTGTGTAGTATATTGAATTTTAATATATACATTTGGCAAAGTTCTAATTTATTGTTTTCTCTTTTTTTAACCGTTCTTGGTTATATTTGTATTGACTGATATAATTCGATATAGTGCTACAGTCGTCATTTATTCATTCTTACCGGTAATAGTACCTTATAAAATGCCTATTCGATCCACGTCACCTATGGTTGTTGTTTCAAACCGATTGCCATTTACGTTGGCAAAAAATGCAGAAACAGGAAAGCTGGAGAGAAAAATAGGGTTGGTATATTTGTTATTATTATCTCGTCCGTTTCTTTGTTTGTAATCATAAACCCGAGAAAAATTCAGTCTTTTCGCTATATTATACTATATTTTAACAACATAATCTGTTATTCCATTGCTTTTATTTTCTTTACTTTAAAATATGAGACGAAAATTACCAAGGTCGATTTCAAGAAATGTTCAGAAGAAAATAATTAATCAATAGAACCGTTTCCTTCCGAAATACTGATTTAACGATAACAACGGGAACTTTTTCCAACATTATATTATATAAGCTATATTATAGTATGTTATATATAATATATATATATATATATATCTTATATATATAATACTATACTAATATATATATATAAGATAGTATGATTATATATATATATGTATATATATATATATATATTATATATATATACTATATGATATATATATAGTATATATATATAAAAAACAGAAAATATTAGATATAAAATAATATATAATATATATAATATATATATATATATATATATATACTAGTAATAAAAAAAAACATATATTATATATATATTTATATATATATGTATATATATATATATATATATATAATTATATATATATATATTATGGTTTGAGAAAAAAACGGTTCTGTTTTAATTTTGTTTTTTTTTTTGAAAAAAACACGTTTTTTTTTAAAACAAAATGTTTTTTTTTGTTTTCTTTTTAAATTACCCCTTTTATGTAATTAAAGTATGTTTTAGTAATTTCCTGTTTCAGGGTTCAAACTTTCTGGAAAGTCAGGGAAGGTCAGGGAAAAGTCAGGGAAAAAAAATTGGTCAGGAAAGTCAGGGAAACGTTTCAAGATATGCTGAAAGTCAGGGAAATTCCTGAAATCCAAAAACAAGTTCCAGGGAAATTTTAAAGGATTTAAAAAACATATGAAAAGTGATCCATGGACCAAGTTGCATATTTTTTGAAATATATTTTTTTTTCCAGAACAAATGATTGTGGAATTAGAGATGTATTTGATAAGTGAATTGAAAAGGTTGGGCGAGGAATGACATTCCATATAAATATACTTCTATCCTGTTTCTTCTATTTTTAGTTCACTATTACCTACTATTCTTCCTATTCTGTTCCTAGAGGTTGTTCCAAGTTCATCCTTTTGATTGAAGGTGATTGGTGTATGGATGTGTTTTAGACTGTGTGAGTTAACTTTAGTGGAGGCCGTGCTTTTACTAAACTTTTATCATTTGAAAATATTCAAGCAGTTGATTTCTTTAGCCCTTGATTCATACTATTAAATAGTTTTTCAATCTAAATTAAATTTGGAGAGAATTGGTATTACTGAAATGGAATTTCAACAAAAAAACTAACTTTACACCGCGAGAATCTCTAGTAGGGCTAAAAAACTAACTTTAACAACCAGTTTATCAGGTGGTTGGGGTAAAGGACCTGATTAGTTCCACAGGCATATCTGTAAAGCTATGTAAAAAAGAGATTTTGATCTGATCTACATGGGCCCAACCGCAGTTTCACATTCAAGAATGGAAAACTCATTTTGAATTTATCAACAACTCAGAGCAGGAACCGAACCAATCATTAGAAAAAACTTTTTCGTTACGTGTTCTACTAATAACAAATATTAGTGAAAAAGTGTGTGGACTGAAAATTATGCCATTCCATCAACTTTTAAACATCACTCACCGATGGTAAAAATGACCCTGAGGTGTGTTCTATTAATAACTAACCCAAATCAGTTTCATCTTTTTGCACATTAAAGATGTGTTACAGAGATCTGATAGTATGGGATTAAAGGTGGTGGATGATAAAATGTCGTTAAACTCGTGTGCAGATATAGGGCAAACATTTAAAATTAGTTTCCAGTACTGGCGGTAGCTCAAATTGTAAAATCGGGGCCGATGAAATATTGAAATTTGTGCTTAAACTATGGACCTGCTCCTATATTTCTAGACAGCAAAAGCACAATACTACTCTACCTTCTGCAGTTGAAGCTCATTCTACCCTTGAATGTAAAAATTCAAAATATAAGGAAGGTGATTGTCTTTCTAAGAGCTTGATTAGTTTTTTATTCTCTAATGGTACCTGGGAATCAAATTGTTATGTGGAATTGTGCGCAAAATTATAAATTATGGACTGTCATTTTTGCAATGGAAAATGCGACAGTGGAAGGAAGGGGTCTTCTATAAATTAAGCAATTTAGTGGAGAATCTGAAAAGAACATAGTCTGATTTCTCAAAGAGAACAGTGCACAATGCTATCAGATCTCATGAAAGTATTCAATAAAGTTCCGTATATACAACTATTATGGTAGACAAATGATAAAGGTGTGAGCCATGTAGAGGTAGAATAATAGAAGGAAACTCATCTCAAAGCAGATCTTCAAAACAGAACCAAGAAGAAGAAGAGATAAAAAGGTTGAAAAAGAAAATTATTCATACAGATCTATAAACTTGAAGAGCAGAGGAAGATGTCAAAAACTGGAAAGGCTTGTACTCAGACGCGAGGCGCGGAGACACACACCCGAAAATTTCAGATGCTTGGAAGAAAAAAGTTAACCTAAATCTCCCATTTTTTGAACTTTTGTGATCACAGTGGACGTTAGTCACCCTAGGCTATAAATGTAAGCTTTTAATTTATTTCCTTTTTGTATAAATAAAACTGTTTACTTTTGGAAAATAAAAAAGAGTAGCGTTGGAGCGGCTAAGAGAAGTGACTCATATACTGAAAAAAAATAAAAATATTTTTTTAATTCATCGCATGATGATTAGAACATGTTTGGTTTCTAAAGTAACATTCAATAAATTAATGTATGAACTGAGAAAGTAGGCTGCATATCAATATCTAATAGATATTTAATACGGCAAAAGTAACGAAACACGCTGTCAGCGACCGGAAAAATTTGCGAATTTGGTACAGGGAAGTCAGGGAAAGTCAGGGGCAATATGCATACTACGCGCCAAACATTCAAATGTCAGTGTGAAGTCGCCCTGTAAGTACCAATACCGCCCTTCGTAGGCTAAATATTGACTAATTAATACGGAAATTGTTATGATAATAAACTATAGATGGTTGAATATCTAATCATATAATATATATATATACGTATACTTATTTATACTTATATAGTATATAATACGTATATATATAAATTATATATTATAATTAATTAATAACTATGATCAAACAAAAAGGATGGTATAACGGGGTGGTTTTGGGGTGTCAGGAGAAAAATGAGAATGGTATGAGGTGATGGATTTCTGTGAGGGGAGAGGTATGCTGTGTAAGTAATACTTTCTTTAAAACACAAGAGTATCATAAGTATAACTAGAGTTGGTGTTAGGTAGAGATGGTTCCGAAGTGAAAAGTATGATTGATCTTTGTGTTGGTGAAGAAGGAGATGTTGAAGTAGGTATTGGATGTTAAATCAGTGGGGGGTTTAGGAATGGGATTAATCGGATCATTATGTTGTTCTATGTAAAATTAAGGTTTTTTTTTTTTTTTTTTTTTTTTTTTTTTATTTTGTGGGGCAATTTTATTTTTTGGAAGGTGATACGGAGGGAAGTGGGTAAAATTAAGAGTGAGAAAAGTTTAGTGAACAAGGTAATAAGGATAGATATTTAAAAACGCCTCGCAAATAAATCAGTTGAATGTGAACAAGTTGAACCTTGAATAAATCTGGGGGCAAATGAAGGAAGCAATGTTAGCAGTAGTGCAAGAAGTATGTGGGTGTGCTAGAGTAGGAAGTAAGAGAATGTTAACAGTGAGTGTGGAATGAAGAGGTGATGCAAGCGGTAAGTAAAAAAGAAGCGTGGTTGAATGTACTAAAAGCAAAATGATGAAGTTTCAAGAAAGAAAGATGCTTGGAAATTTATAGTGCATAGGTAGGAGGAAAAAAAGATGCTAAAAGATGCAGAACTTAGTGTAGAAGAAAGAAGAGGTAAATAATGTTCAGTTTGGAAGGAGGATGAAGGGGACTTACCAAGGGAATAGGAAAGCTCTTCTGGAAGGAAGCGCGAAAGGTTAGAAGAATTAGAATCAAGGGGAACCTGTCTTAGTAATTAAAATGATAGGATGAGTGTTTTTTGTACCTGATGAAGTGCGATGTGAAATGGAGTGTGGAAAGAACACCTTTGAAAATCTGTATTACTATAATATTGGCAGTAACGATGAGGTGATAATGACTGTGTGTGGGTTTGATGGTAAAAGAAGAGGAATAGGTATTTTCGGGATGAGGTTATTAGCAAGAGGAGGAAAGGGTAGAGTGAGAAAGTTGAAGAATGCTAAATCTGCAGGTATGAGATGAAATTACTGGTGAATTGATCAAGAACGGAGGCAAGATGCGTGAATTGATTGGATCTTGAAGTTTAGTAATAAAGCGTTTAATGGAAGTTTAATGGTTTCGAGGGATTGGGAGGAGAGCCAGTAAATAGTACCGTGTTATATAAGGGTACAGGGAGATAAAGGGATCTGTAGAAATTATAGGGTGTTTAGGTTTTTGAACGTGTTGTAGGGAAGATTAATGCTGGTATTTTTTGGTCGAAGAGAGTGCGCCGAGTGACTGAAGGACTGCTTGGGAAGAACATGGTGCGTTTAGAGACTAGTAGAGGATGTGTGGATCAAATCTTTACATTGAAGCAAATGATAGAAAAAAAATGAGAGGAAAGAATAAATTGTATT
>JABUQX010072352.1:72500-80935 GCA_015478945.1 Trachelipus rathkii
AAAACTTGACAAAGTAAGCAAAGAGAAGGAGGAAACCCAAAGGAAGCGGAAGCTTAGAGAGTAAGCGACGCATGCCATACTCGATCAAAAGCCTTTGAAATATCGAGTGCCACCACCCAAGACTCCCCATAGTCCCTAAGGGCAGAAGACCATAAATCAGTAAGATAGGATAGTATGTCACCAGTTGACCTCGAGCGTCGAAAGCCATACTGATGATCTGAAAGAAGGGAATGAATCCAATGATCAGGAAATGAGAGTTAAGTAAGAAGGTTTCAAAGATCTTAAGATAGAATAGCAAGTGAGAGCTAATACGGACGACTAGCTTAGGAAGGTCAGAAGGCGTGCTGCCCTTTTTCGGATTGGTTGGACATATGCGCGCTTTCAGCTGGGGAAATGTACTAGTATTAAGGCATAGAGCGTAGAGTTGAGAACGAGGACAGGGCCAGCTCGGAAGCACACTCCTCAAACAGGGGAGGAATGCCATCCGGGCCACTAGCCTTCCTGACATTCATAGATCTCGCAGAATCCCATACACCCGATCATGCGTAATCACGGGAAGAGGCATAGGAAACCTGAGAGGAGAAAAAGCAGGAGGAGGGATGCCGGAATCGTCCGGGGAGAATTAGATGAAAATAAGGAGGCCGAAGAGAATTAGCCTTTTCAGTATGAGAGTTAGCTACAGAACCGCAGAGCAAATAAGTGGAGGAAAGGCAGATTTACAAAAAGTTATTAGAGAGGAGATGTTTTTGGCAAGATGCCAGAAATTTTTATTCAGTAGGAGAGCGAAGTAGGTTGTCGCACTTTCTTTTAGTGAAAGCGCGCTTAGCCTGTCGAATAATAGCCCTGCAACGATTCCGAGCGGAATGAAAATTAGTAAAAGAGTCGATAGGGAAACGAGAGTTTTCCATGCCCGATACCAATGTCTCTCTGCCTGAATGGAGCGAGAAACATTCCCCATCGAACCAGGATTTTGTGGAGAAAAAGTTTAGTTTGAAGATGGAATGAACCGCTCATCCCTCGACGATTACGGCCCCCACTTTTTCAGCGGTGACCGAGGCGTCTCCGGGTCAAAGCAAGATTCACTCCAAGCATAGTTTACAAAAAACGACGCAACGCCCCCCAATTTGCCGATTAAGGCTGCCTAGGAAAGTAGTCGGTTTTGAGGCGATGGGGAGTGAGTGAGACTGGCTGGGAGAAAAAAGTTCTCAGTAAAATTAAGGAGCTGACAAGATTGTGGTTCAGAGTTAGCCCGATAGGAGGGAATGGTGTATTTATATCGAGAAGGAGTAGCAGTGGTGAAACATAAAGTCTAAGCGTGATTCAAGAATTGTTAGGACGATCTGCTATGTGTGTAGGTTCTTTAATTAACTGTTCCAGATCGTTGAGAATCATCTGAATGTTTTGGCCTCCTCTCCCCCTGCATCATCAGTAGGAGAGGAGCCCAACCACTCAGGGTGATGAACTTTGAAATCACCTAAATAGATGATCCAGCATTTGGATGGAAGAAGTAACAGTCTCGTGAGTAAAGTATGTTATTAAAAGAATAGTATGAAAATCTGTTCCACTAGGAGAGAAACACATGATAATGGTAGCAGTAGGAAGACAGACCTTTAGCCATGCAACATCGAAATTAGGAGATTCAGAGTTTATGAGATGTTACAAGTGTTTATATTTATATAGGCAGAGGTTTCACCATCTAGTAGTCTGAAATTATAGAAAAAGTTATAGTTGGAGATATTAAGTTTATTTGAAAAAAGAATCCCTGGCTAGCTGGGTCTCAGACAGTAATAGGAGGACGTTGGGTTAGAGGTTAGCGAGGTGATATTCACAGATTCTGGTAGCTTTTCAGGCCACGAACGTTAGCAAGGTCAATAGAGAACCCCAGCCTATGCCCAACCTCTATCATCTCCTCTGTCCATCATTCAACTCAGACAGCCACTCACGCAAACAAAAACCATCCCCAATCGACCAAATACACACGCCCCCCAAAGATAACCGTCTGAATTGCGCCCACATGGGCAGCACACAAACACACTGCACACACCACGCAAACACGCACACACACACAAGCACACAGACACACACCATCAACACACACACACACACACACACACACAACATACAGATGCACGTACAAAAATTAATAAAACAAAGTAGAGAAAAAAAACGCACTAAAACCCCAAAAAATATAAAAATTAGTAAAATTACGATTATAAAATGACCACTATTCATAATCAGTAATCTGAAAAATATGTAAAGAAAAAAAAATAAATAGTATATATCATATATATCTAAATTATATATACTATATATATATTAATATATATATATATAAATAGATAATATATATAATATAGTTTCTATATATATATATATTATATAATATATATATATTAGTATATATGTATTGGCTACAATTGTATTAATGATATATATATATATATTAATACTATATATATATATTATATAATATAGTATATAGATATTATATATATATATATATATAGTATATATATATATTATATTAGTATAGTATATATAATATATATTCGTCATGCACAGGTTCGTCCTGACTGTTACTTTGTATCTGACCTTGGTCGGTACTGGGTCGATACTATTTTTGTTTGAGTAAGCGGAGTAACGGCCTCGTATCTTTTCTTCATGAACGCACCGACATAAGTTCCGTTATTTTTTCCTCCGTTCACATTTGTAAGTCCGATACACTTTTGTGTCGACTTTCTATGAAATGTTGATAGCCAAGTTGACGACACAGGCAAGCTGTAAACAAATAGCCTTTTACAATATATAATTATTATATATATACTATATATATTATTATATACATAAATATATATTATATATTATATATTATATAATATAATATATTATATGGTTTTATATAGTATATATATATAATATAGATATAGTAATCTTAATAAATTTTTTGTAAGTATATATATACTATTTAGTATATATATATATATATTAAATATATTATATATTATATATATTATATAAGCCTGTATAGGGCGAACTGCACATAATAATGAATAGGGATGCGGCTTTCGTAATGGATGAAATCGAATGTGACTGTAGTGTGTTGAAACCTTCGAAAATCTGCATAACATTGGCAGTAATGAAAGGGTGATAGTGATTTTGTGTGGGTTTGATGGTGCAAGAAGGATAGGTATTTTGAGTGTGGGTCGATTATAAGGAGGAGGTAATGGGTAATGCGAGAAAGTTGAAGAATGGTAACTCGGCTTAATCTGCAGATATAGATGAATTACAGCGGTGAAATAATCAACGAACGGAAGGCAGCAATGGTGAATTGATGTGATTTGGAAGTTGTGCACAGAAGCGGTTTATGGAGGGAATAGTTCCAAGGGATTGAAGAGAGGAGTAAATAGTACCTCTATATAAGGGTAAGGGAGATAAGGGTAACTTATCAATTATTTATTTTTTTTGAATTTCTTTTTTTTTTCTTTAAACAGTTGTCACCACCACTCACGGGCGCGCCTATTCAAAGGAGGGGGTGCTTGCCACAATCAGTTATTCAATCCACACTAACCAACTACGCAGATGAGAGAGACGCAGCTTTAAAGTGAGAGAGATTAAATTGAGTAGGAAGAAAATACAGAAAGATGGAAGATAATTCCACACAGAACACAGAGGTGGCAGGAAAGAAGGAAGCACCACGCGAACAAGCCTGGGAATTCCGGGAATATCAACACCAAACATCATCGCGACGACACAGCACCCCTTGGTGCTAGTATGGCGCCGTAAAGGTGGCGGTACGCGAGTGATAAGTTCCCCTCGAGCACCTGCCGCTGCGGTACCTAGAAATAGAGATAAAGCACCACCACATCGCGCCGCAAAGTAGAGGTCAAGTGAACTGGAAAGTGCAGACAGTTTATAAAGCTTTTGGCCTTTGACTCGAAAACCCTATCCAAAGCCGGGTGAAACAGAGCCCGCCCCAGATATGAGAGCCAGTACTTCCATACAGTGGCGGATGAGGCCCTGATAGCTGAGCAACTGAGAAGAGAAATAAAAGTCTTCGTAGCCTAAACAGAACTCCCAGTTTCTTGGAGGCCGCTTGCAACCATTGTTGAATGTGAGGTTCCAAGACATTGTTTTTTGTTTAATGTTTAAGCTGCCAAGGATGTTTAGTATGTAAACAGGAGAGTACGAGAGAAACCATCGAAAGAGATAGGAAAGTAGAAGAGGTGGTCTTAGAGAGGGAGATTTGCAGAAGTTGGTTTTTAAGGAATTGGATTTCACAAGGTTGAGGCGAACCCCAACCCGGAAATTCTATCCAGGTCAGCGGAATAGAATAAGAAAGATTAAGACGAGAGGCGAATCTAAAGGTAAAAGAGGGAGCAGAATTGAAAATGAGTTGGAAGAATGAAGGGGTCGAGTCATCGGCAATACGAGTGGATAGAGTTAGATGTGCAGGTGCAAAGATATCAGTAATGAAAAGTAGGAATAATAGTAGAGATAAGACAGAACCCTGAGGAACACCACTATAACTGAGAACTCGCCCATCAACAACAGCCGATTATTGAGGCGATTTTGAAAGAAAACTAGACATAGAGTAAGCAAAGAGAAAGGAGGAAACCCAAGGAGGGGAGCTTGGAGAAGAGTTTCGCGTGCTCCATAACCGAGTCAACATGCCTTGGATATGTCAAGTGCGCCACCACGCAAGTGCTCCCTAGTTCTTGAGCAGCGGAAAAACCATAAACTCAGTTAGAATCGGAAAGTATAATCGCCAGTAGACCCGGCGCGAAAGCCGTACTGGCGATCGGGAAAGAAGTGAATGAGACTCCAGATGGCAGAAATGCGAGCTGAGTAAGGGTTTCAAAATCTTAGAAATAGAATACAATGAGAAGCTATAGGGCGCATAGTTAGAAGGTCACAGCGGCTTCCTTTTTTCGGAACAGGTTGGACATATCCGTGCTTCCACACTGAGGGAAAGTATTGAGACATTTGAGGCATAGAGAAAATAGTTGAACGAGGGGCGGGTAAGCAGCGAAAGCACACTCCCTCAAAAAACTCGGGAGGAATGACATCCGAGCCACACCCGCCTTCTAACGTTCATAGATTTTCGGAGCCCATGCACCCGATCAAGATGTAATCACAGGCAATGGCATAATAGCAACTGAGAGGAGAAGGAGGAGGAAGAGGAATGCCAGAATCAGCTAGGTTGAGTTAGAGGAAATAGGAGGCCGAAAAGATTTGCCTTTTCAGTTGAAGAATTAGCAACAGAACCATCAGATCGAATAAGGAGGAAAGACAGATTTAAGGAAGTTGTTAGAGTTTTTGGCAACAGGCCAGAAAGATTTATCAGTAGGAGAATTCAAGGAGGTTAGCGCACTTTCGTTTGATGAAAGCCAGCTTTGCTGCGACGAAGAGTGGTCCTTACAACGATTTCCACTGAATGAAATTAGCAAGAGATGATAGGAGCAGCACGAGAATTTTTTCCACCCCCGATACGCCACTGTCTCTAGCCTGAATGGCAAGAGAGCAAGCAACGATCGAACATGGATTATGAGGAGAGAAAGATTTAGTCGAAGAAGGAATGACCTGCTCATTCCATCAACGTTCAGCTCCCAACCTTGATCGGCAGAAGCCGAAGCGTCACCTGAGTCAAAGCAGTCACTCCAATATAGTTAGCGTAGAAGCGACGGCAAGGCCCGCAATCGGCCTGATCAAAGTGCCAGAAAAAACGCATACGGGCAGCTGGAGCTGTTTGGAGAGAAGTATACAAATTGAGAAGATATAAGGTTGTGCGTCAATTCTACCGATAGGAGCGAAGTTGGTGTATTTATAAAGAGAGAAGGACTGATGGTGAAACATAGGTCAAGTGTGTTCAGAATTGGTTGGAACGATCCGGAATGGTGTGTGGGTGTCTTTATATAGTTGCTGCCAGTATCGTTGCTGATGCTGAATGATCTTCGGCCTCCTCCCCACTAAATCAGTATGAAGAGACCCCAACATGGTCAGTGTAGTGATGGAGACGATTAATCGTCATCGTCACGTCATCGGCAAAATCGGCATATTTTTTTTTCAAAATCGTCATCGTCATCGCAAATTTCGCCGTATTTTGCCGATTTATTGAACAAATATTAAGAATTTTTTATATGATATTAAACTCAATATATAATAATAATAATAATAATATAATAATAATAATAATAAATAATAGATAATAATAATAATAGATAATAATCAATATAAATAATAATAATAATATTAATACTATTAATAATAATAATAATATATATATATATATAGTATATACTATATTAATAGTATCGATGAATTAGATAATATATAAGTATATAGTATATATATAATATATAGTATATTATATTATATTATATATATATAATATATACTAAGTATATATGTTATATGATATATAGTATATATATTATATATATATTATATATATATATACCAATTTTTGTAAAAGTGTGGTAATGACATTCCAGTGCCTAATGGTTTCGCCTTTCTGTTATGCGTTCATAATCCACACTCATTCTCCAGGCAACATACTACTGACACATACTTTATCCACACCCCTCTTCTTGACAACATCTTACAGAAATCCCTATTCTTTATATCCATAGTGTAGGGAGAAAAAATTGCCCACATCGTATGCTCTGCGTGTCGTAGAAGGCGACTAAGGGAACGGTGGTAGTTAGGTTGGCTTCCTACTACCACTTATTCTTTGCCAGGAATGCTAATGCATGTCTCTGAGAAGGTCGTGACTCGCAGTAAGCGCCCTTCTATCTTCGGCGAAAACTGTATGAATCGTATATGTATATGAAATGTCAGAGGAATAAATGTTGAGGAGAAGGAGAGAGGTGATGGATGTTTAAGAAAGGGCAAATTATGATTTGCTCGCTGTGACTGAAACAAAGATGAAAGGAACGGTGAAAAATGAGTGGTGTGTTTTGAAAAATGTGTTTGTGTTGCTATGGAAAGGAATGAGAGAGGGGAGAAGGATTGCAATTCTGATGAGTGAACATTCGTGGTAGAGAGCTATGGGTCAGATTGGTGTGTGTGATACAAGAAGTCTAAAGGTAAATACTAAAGTTTGAAAAGGGTCAAGAATTTGTGTGGTTGAAGACACTGATGCCATCTGAGGGTAATGTTTGAAAAGCGTACGATTTTGTGGGAAATCTGATGATGTGTTACGATGGGGAATAGGAGATTCAGATTCATATTGCCACAATATATATAAAAAAGGATTATATTTTTTTTTTTACAATTGTCACCACCGCACTCACGGGCAGCAGCCCTATTCAAGGAGGGGGGTGTAGTACTCTCAAAGTTTCACCCTCTAGCGCCGCATATTACGCATATGAGCACATACGCAAGACTTTAAGAGTGAGAGATAAATCATTAAGGAAAAACAGAAGACTGGAAGCAGAATTCCACAGAATCAGAAGGTGTGGGAAAGAAGGAAGACCACAGCAACTAGCCTGGAGTTAACCAATGTCAACACAATACAGCACTATTGTGCTACGAAGGCGTCATAAAGGTGGTGTAGGCGAGTGAAAAGTTCCCTCGAGAACCTGCCGCTGCGGTACCTATAGGTAGAGATAAAGCACCAACATGCCGCCGCAAAGATAGACGGGTCAAGTGAACTGGAAAGTACAGAACAGTTTATAGATCTTTTTGGCTTTGACTCGACCCCTGTCCAAAAGCGGGGTGAAACCAGAAGCCCCCCCCCCGCCCCGATATGAGAGAGTTACTCATTACATGGCCGGATGAGAACCTTTGTATAGCCGGAGCAACTGAGAAAAGAGGAAAGTCTCACACAGTCTAAAAAGAACTTCCAGTTCTTTGAGGAGCCGCCCTAGCAACCGTTGTGATGTGAGGTTCCAAGACATTTTTTTGTTCATGTTAAGGCCCAAGGATGTTTATATTGTTGTCAACAGGAGAGACGACAGACCGTCGGTGGAAAGAGATAGGAAAGTTAAGAAGGTGTTTTGGAGAAGGAGATTTTGTAAAAGTTGGGTTTTAGAATTGAATTTCAAACAAAGTTATGTATATCCATGGCCAGCGAGAATAAAGATCGGAAAGATTAAAGACGAGAGGCAATTCTAGATAGAAAAAGTTGGAGATAGAATTGAATTATGAGCTAAAGAATGAAGGGTCGAGTCATCGGAATAAGAGTGGATAAGGTTAGAGGTGCAGGTGAGAAAATCATTTATGAAAAGTAGGAATTAAGTAGGAGATAAGACAGAACCTGAGAATCACCACTACTTTGACAGAAAGAGGAAAGAAGTTCCCGCCAATCAGACACAGCCGATTATTGAGCGCTTGAAAGAAGTAGAATAGAGGTATGGACAAAGAGAAAGGAGTGAAACCCCAAAGGAGGGGAGCTTGGAGAGCAGCTTGACGCAGATGGCCGATACTCGGTCAAT